>BQNB010088977.1:0-27523 GCA_026074375.1 Tanacetum coccineum
GGAAATGGGAGAGTTTTTGCTTTGATTTTCCTTGTAAGAATTATGTGTGAGTTTCCTTTACTTTATTGATCCTATTTATAGAAAAACATGAAGTGAAATACAATTCTACTTAAACTAATAATGGTTTTGGTTTGTTTCTTCATGGTAACCGGTTAGGGGATACCTAGGGCAAGGTTTTAATAGTTTAAAATAGGTTTAGGGCTTGCTTTGAGTAAGTAAGGTTGTAAGAGACAACCAAGCTTGTCTTAGAGGATGTGATGGAGCATTGTCATGCTTGGTTTGTCCCCTCTTTTTCCCTCATGATAACCGGACCAAGAAAGAAAGAAGAAAAGACAAAGAGATTTCAAAAACAAGATGATAGAACCATTGGATAACAAGTATATATTTTATTAGTGTTATTGGAGGTTGGTAATATAATTTCTAAGTATAGATATGAAGGTGTATGTTGTAAATTCGTTATTGATAAAATGAGTAAGATTTTACGAGGTTTTTGAGTAGTATGGGTATTAATGGGTATTTGTTGAAGTATATATGGGTTTATGGTTTGCCATGCATGCAAATGTGTAGTTTTATTGCGTTACGTAAACGTTTTACGTAACCAATAAAAATAAAAAGCGTAAAGTTATAAATTATCATCCTAATAACTTTATAACACTTACTTGACGTAAACATTTATTTGTTTGATGCCCGTTTACGTTGAATGATTATTTTTAGTTTATGCGATTTAGCTAAACGATGAAAATTTAAAGCGAACGCGTAAAACCCTAAAAATAAATAATAGAATAATTGAATTCGTAAAATGACCTGAAAATGTGAAATGTTACAGTTACATGGAATAAGAAAACTTTTTGGGTCTCCAAATTTAGGTGGAACCTTGTTTTGAATCATAGCGGAACTTTCATCACTAAGGAAAGTAGATGAAATTGGTTTGAGTTTGTGTTTATTGCTTATGAGTTCTTTAAGAAATTTTGAATAGTTTGGCATTATTGCTAAAACATCAACAAGAGGTACATTGATTCGAACGACTCGAATCATGTCGAGGAATTTAGCATATTGGGCTTCCATTTTCTCTTTTTTGAGGCATTGAGGATATAGAAATTTTGGTTTATATTGTTTAGGTATCGGAGTTTCTTTAACAGGTTTTGGATCTTTAACTTTGGGTTGTGGTGTAGGTTTCTCATCTTCATCATCACTGTAAAAGTTGATAGGATTTCCAGAATCATTAGGTTGATCATTTGGGTTGATAGGTGGGTCATAGGATTTACCACTTCGCGTAAATACGGCATTTACATGCTCGTTTCGAGCTTGCGGAGGTTGATAAGGTTTGGATGAGCTACCTTTTGGGTTTGGTTGAGTGTTACTAGGAAGAGATCCAGAAGGTCGAGCAGATTACTTGTCAGCAAATATGTCGAATTTAGCTTTGAGATTTTGGATCGAGGCTTGATGATTTTTGGTTGTTGTTTTGAGTTTAGTTTTGAGATCCATAAAAGTATATTTGACAAAGTAATTGGTCGAGTGTTGAGCTTTTATGAAATCGCTTAATTGTTTTTGAAGGTCGGCTTTATCATCAGAGTTAGATCGATTGTTATCTCGATTGTAATCGTTTCTTCCGTTAGAACGCCAATTATCACGATTTGAATCTCGCTCGCGGTAATCATTGTAAAAACGAGTATGACGAAAGGTTTGCATGAATTTGGCTTCTTCTTCCGGAGACATAGGTTTGTCATCATCGTTATGATCAGGGTTTGGTTGTTTTGAACGAGATTGGAATTCTTTATACTGAGCATCCATTTTCATGGTCATGGCATCCATTCGGGCCATAATTTTGTCAGTATCATAATTACTGCTACCTTTATCGGTGAAAGCAACAGTTTTCTTTTGAGATGATTTTGTTTTTGGTTTTTAGCCTAGTCGAGCTTGAGTAAGACTTTATCTTCGAGGAGTTGATAAGCTTTGTTTAATGTTTTATAAAGGAAAATACCATCAGGTGTGGCATTTAGAACTTCTTGGATTATTTCGTTGAGACCGTGGTAAAAGATTTTAGTGATGTTTCCTTTGGATAGATTGTGACCATGGCAATTTTTGAGCATTTCTTTCATACGGAGCCAAGCTTCGGTTAAGGTTTCATTTTCAGGTTGAGAAAAGGCTCGAATTTCTCCGAGGAGTCGATCGAAAAGAGTTAGGGGAAAGAATCGGCTAATAAAAGCGGTTCAAAGTTCATCCCACGTTTTGATAGTTCCTTCGTTCAGTTCATCCAACCATGTTTTGGCTTCACCCGTGAGTGATAGAGGAAACATCATTAGGCAGACGGCTTCATTTTTGGTGTATCTGTATTTAAACATATCACATATTCTGAGGAATTCATGAATGTGTTTGTGCGTATCGATTTTAACTCTGCCATCAAATTGGTTTCCTTTTACGAGAGTCAAGTGGTTACCTTTAATAGCGAATTCATTTTTAGGAATGGTGATTGCAGAACCGGGAGTCAGAGCGACAACACGGTCAGCATCCCACATTGGTACATCATCCATTGGATTGTAATTTTCAAGGATATCAAGAAAGTGACAGAAATAGTTTATGTCAAGAATTGGAGCATAAACAACTTTTGGTTGTGCAGGTGGTGTGTTTCTTTGTTCAAATGGAATTCTCCTATTTTTTGACGAAGTCTTCGATTCAGGGTACGTTCAGGTTCATGAAGTGGTTCAACAAGTTCAGAGTTAGAAGCACGTGTATGCATCCAAGGGAGATATAATTTTTTGTTTGGTTTGGTTTAGTTTGCCAGAAAACTGTACGGCGATTTTGAAAAAGAAAATGGTTAAAAATTATTTCAAGAAATGATTACATAACAGCTTAAAAACCCCGGCAATGGCGCCAAAAACCTTGATGTGTTTCAAAAGCTTTAAATTTATAAGACTGAAATTACTGATTTATTAAATGGAAAAACATAGGTAAAAGTATAACATACGTATGTAGTATAATATTTTAGGTAAGACCAGGTGGTCTACAGGGATTTGATTTGTGTTCAAATAATCGTAGTTAAAATAAACTTTAACAATTTTAAGATAAATGGTGCTGGATTCAATAATGAGAAAGATGACTACTCGGATAGATTCATATAATTCCTAAGCGTTGATGATAATTACGATCTCAGATTGAGGTTGTTTAATTTATAAAAAGGTTTTCTCGTCAAAAAACGTTTTTACAAATTAACGCGTTTAAATCAAGACTTATATTTAGTTAACTAAATCAAATGTGTCGCTCAGATAATACAGTAACTATTATATCATATCTATTTTGTTTATCAAATAACGTAAGCAGATTTCTCCAACCAAACGATAAAGATCATAGACAAATCTTTAAAACTATATAACATATTATGGGTCTTTCGACCTATACGGTTATAAGCATATAATCAAAGTTGATAAGATAAGACACGATAGGATTTAAACATAATATTAAAGATTAAAAAGATCGCAATTATACCAAATGCTTATTCATTATATTAACTTCACCGAGTAGTCATGAGAGATTTAGCCTATCATGGCTACGAAGTTCATAACAAAATAAAGAAGAGAAACAAGAACCATACTATGTCCGGGTAAGAATATAGATCAAACTCTACCCGTTACAAGTATTGGACCTTACTTATATCTTTAACCACTAAATACTATGATGTTTGTTCTTCGTTCTTTGTATTTTGATCTTCAACTCAAGATATTGAGAGAGTTATGTGTGAAATGCTTTGGATGAGAGGATGATTGTGTGAGATGAAGAATGTGTGGGATATCTCCAATGGCTTTAAAATCCATCTCTATTTATAGGCTGAGAAGGGATCGAAGTACGAGGCACATTCTAAAATGTGCGGCGTACTTTGCCTATGTCGGTGCAAGAATCATTAATGCTGCAAGGAAGTTCGACATACTTTTAAATAAAACCGGCGTACTTGGTTAGTTAATACAGTCTTCATTTAATTCCATTTAATTCTCTTAAATTCGATAGGAAGTGCGGCGTACATACAGAAATGTGCGGCGTACTTTTTAGCATTTTAAGGTTTAGTCCTTTCTTTTCTTCTAACTTGCTTTCCAATGAGTAGAAAGACTTGTACTTTAATTGTTTTAAGCTTGTAATGTCTTCAAATGATAAAATATATACAAATAACACCGCTGAAAACATGTATTATTTAGGCGTTATCAGTCACTTAAAAATGACACAGATCTGCTGTAAATAAAGTTCGAGCAGAAGTTCTAAATGTTTTCAATACATGTCATTGGTTTGCAGTTATTTCAGACTGCAACCCATTTGTCATCTTAAAGGCAAGTATTTCATCAAAAAGAAAACTTGACCTCACAACGGGAATTAAGTTTATCGGGCATGATCTACTTTATGATAATGCAAAGGCTTATGTATACTTTGCTACACAACCCGGGATTTCTATCAAATAAGTATACGTGTCAGTGCATTTATTTTTAAAAAATAAGAGAAATCTTGTTTTTATTGGTGTTGTATTTCAAAAACATATCACTCATCTCAGTTTCTTATCTGAAAAAGATTTTAAAAGAATTTTCTATCACTCAAACAATGTCTACAACTCTTTAAATAGAAAACATGACATTATTTAAGGGGGACAAATGAGCTAATAATTCTTTTAAAATGATGTTTCAAAAATTCATCATGGAATAAACGGGAAAAGGTTTTGACAATAACGGATAATCATTCAAAAGGGAGTTAATGTACTTTTAACTCTCAAGGAATTTAGATGTTATTTGTTTCAACTCTTAGGGACTAAAATGCAATCTCTAGGTTTTATATCTTAAGTTAGCAATGACAAGGACTTAGGTTGCCATTTCTCTAAATAGCTTAGACTTAGTGTTAAGTTTAAATGAGAATAGAAGACATTAGAAACTAGAGGGGCCATTTCTATTAGAAATCGAGAAAAGTCTCAGTCACTTCCAAATTAGTATTTTGTAGCTTGTAGTTAATATTTAGAACAAATGTAAGCTAACCGGGCCAAGCCCATGGGTTGGCCGGCCATGTACACATATATTATACCCTCTCCATGCCTTAGAGAGGGTGTTGGTCATTTCATTATTCTAATATTCTCTCTTTTGTTTCTCTCTCGAGAAGTGTCCAACCACTCTTTCTCTCTTTAAGATTTCTTAATTTGATTGCGTGTGTGATTAAATAACGTGTATTCTACAATTAGTATCAGTCGCCATAGGGTGATTTAGAGTGTTTTGTGTGCGTTTTTAGTCTAAAAATGGGTGCGTTTTGTGTTGCTTGTACTCGAACCAAATAGGACAAAACTTTTGGTGTTCCAATCTATAAAGTTTGTGTTTTTAAGGTTCTAGTAGCTTAGTAATACTTAGTTGTACAAAATAAATCAAGCAACAATGTCAAAAAGTATGTTTTTTTTATTTTAAAAGTTGGTTTTCTAGATTTTATAAAGGCACCGAAATTGCAACTTTGAAGGCACCGAAATTGCCACATTTCATGTTAGCCGAAATTTCCACATTTCATGTTAGCCAAAATTGCCAATTCATGATAGCTGAAATTGGCATTTAGTATTAACTGAAATTGACAGCTTGTGTTTCAACCGAAATTGACAGTGTGTTTGAACCAATTTTCACAGTTTGTACTAACCGATTTTGCCATATTAAAGTTCACCAAATTTGACATTTTGCTTTAGCTGATTTTTGTCATTTTGGTACTGCCGCTTTTGGCAACCGATTTAGGCAATTCACTTTAGCCGATTTGGGCAACCAACCGATTTAGCCAACTTCATAGTTAGCCGAATTTACCATTTTCCAAGAACAAGAATCATTATTTCACGGTTTCTTCATTGATTTGTAAAATCCAACGAAATATACAATTATTTTCTTGGTTTAATAAAGTTTTGTAAAATCTCGTGCAATACTTACTCTCAATCACTTTCAACAAACAACACTTTAACACAATAACCTCTAATCACTGAACGATCAAGATCTTATCTTTTCACATTTAACAATCAATTAAAAATGTCTACCTTAGCTGAACACATGATAGTTGTCGGCGCTAAGAACTGTCCTCCTATGCTGGACAAGTCAATGTATGACTCATGGCGGAGTTGTATGTTGCTATACATCAAAGGAAAGAAAAACAATAGAATGATGCTTGAATCTATTAAAAATGGACCTCTTATTTATCAGACTATTGAAGAAAATGGCAAAATTCATGACAAGAAATATGCAGAACTTACTGAACAAGAACAACTTCAAGATGACTGTGATGCTCAAGCAACTAACATTGTTCTTCAAGGTCTTCCACCAGATTTGTATTCTCTTGTCAACCATTGTAAGACATCTAAAGATATGTGGGATAGAGTCAAGTTACTCATGCAATGCACTGAATTGTCAAACCAAGAACGTGAATGTAAACTATATAATGAGTTTGACAAGTTTACTTCAGTCAAGGGTGAATCACTTTATGAGTGTTACTTGCGCTTTGCTCAACTCATCATTGATATGCATACAATTGGCATGACAATGCAGCAAGTCCAAATGAATACAAAGTTTCTGAACGCTCTTCAAGCTTAATGGAGCAAGTTTGTTACCGATGTTAAGTTATCAAAGAACTTGTATAATACCAACTATGATCAGCTGTATGCATATCTTAGTTAACATGAGGGACATACAAATGAGGTACGATTACTGCGTAAAAGATATCCAGATCCTCTAGCATTAGTTGCTAACCATCAAACTCAGTCACATTCTTCTCAGTATCCACAACAACTATCATCAACTCATCAACGAGTTCATTCTTCTCAACCATTCTCACCAACTTATGAACAACTCATCATCCACAACAATACCAACATCTATTCTAGACCTAACTTAATCAGACACCACCATCAATTCCTTAAAATGCTCATCATTCCCCTCCAATTTCACAACAACCAACATTTGAGTTTCCCCAACTTGACTCATGACTTGTTGTTCTAGTATTTCAACCAGGTGATAATCTAATTGCTTGTCTTAACAAAGCAATAGCATTTATGTCAATTGTAGTTGCACCACGTTTTCCGTCTACCAACAACCAACTTAGAACATCTTCCAATCTAAGAAACCAAGCTACCATTCAAGATGGCAGGGTTATTATTCAACAAGTTTAAGGAAAACATGGTCTGGGTTTTGCTGGTATGAGAACTCAAGAAAATGCTACAAGTTCAGGGGGAAATAATGCAGATGGTCAAGCAAGGGTAGCTAAGTGTTATAACTGTCAGGGTGAAGGGTACATGGCAAGGCAGTGCACTCAGCCTAAGAGGCCTTGGAACTCTGCATGGTTCAAGGAAAATATACTGCTGGTTCAGGCACAGGAAGTTGGCTAAGTATTAGATGAGGAACAGTTGGCATTTCTAGCAGATCCTGGAATCCCAGATGGTCAAGCTATTCAGACAACAATTCCACAGAATGCTACATTCCAGACTGACGATATAGATGCTTATGACTCGACTGTGATGATATCTCTTCGGTAAAAGTGGTTCTTATGGCCAATCTCTCTAGTTACGGTTCAGACGTCCGACACTTATCAAAATGATGATACGCTTAATCAAAGTGTGTAAGAAATGCAATTTTTTGAACAATCCCTTATTGATTATGTTACAGATAATGAAATAACAAGTGATAGTAATATCATTTCTAATGAATAGTATCTGCAAGAAACGCAAAATGCAATTGTTCAAGATACTAACTCTTCTGCACAACAAGATGCCATGATAACGTCTGTGTTTGAATAAATGTCTAATCAAATAACTAATTGTAATAAGATTAATATGGGAAATAAACGTGCTAATGACTCCTTAACTGCTGAGCTTAAAAGATATAAGGAACGAGTCAAAACTTTTAAACAAAGACTTATTATTGATCTAAGCAGTCGTGAAAAACTTATTGATTCTCAAATGGATTACATGAAGCAAGAAATTGACTCACTTAAACAAACTCTTTCTAAACATGTCAAGGAAAAGGAATCGTTATTGCAAACATTTACTATTTTCAAAAAGGAATCCAAAAGAAAATGAACATAAAAACATGGACAAAGAAATTGATTTAGAAAAGAAGATAAAGGAACTAGATAATATTGTTTATAAAGTGGGTCAATCTGCACAAACATTGCACATGCTAACGAAACCACAAGTTTTTTATGATGACACTCACAAACAAGTTATTGGTTATCAAAATCCGTTTTATCTTAAGAAAGCTCAGCGGATTAAGCCAACATTGTATGATGGTAGTGTGATATCTAAGAAACATGATGTGATTTCTGTGGTTGATGAAGAAGACATTGATTTTAGAAGAAGAGAGTCGATCTAAAATGCTTGCAAACAAATTGACCCAATTTCAAAAGAAAAGAAAATTATTATTTCCCCGAGTAATTATTCCGAGCTAAATAAATTGGCTGAAGATTTTGGAAAACGTTTTGTGCCATAAAAGGAATTGTTTGTAGAACATGCTTTCTGGTTACAGCTTTCAAACCCTAACTCTGAACAACTTGATGTTCCACATACACCTGTTAAAATAGAGGCTCCTAAAGAACTTCCAAAAGTAAATTTGGTAAATACAACTTTTCAAAAGCTAAAAGATCATCTTGCCAGTTTTGACAAGGTTGTGAAATAAAGGACCACACCTTATGCCATCACCGAGGGTTCATGGGGTTTTGAATACACCAAAGCGATTTTTCTCACACAGATAATTCCATTTCTAAATTATTTAAAAACTTTATTTAAAATTTTAATAAAGGACTTCATGATGAGATTACTGAAGTACAAATAGTTTTTAACCAAATGGAAGCTACTGTTGAACAGTGTTTTGTAGACAAGAAACATTTTGAAATTCAAAAGAAAGAACTTTTTCTTGACCACGATCGACTCTTAGAGCAAATCATATCTCAACTTATTGTGCTTACTGTTGTGAATTCGTGTAATGTCATTGGTAATTCTGAAAATATTGATAGGAGTTTTGTTGAGAAATATAATGAGTATTTAGAACTTGAAGCTGACCTTGCCAAAAAGAAAGATATGATTGAACACGATGTTCTTATTGAAATTTCAAACTGATTTTCAAAACTTAAACAACATTTCATTTCTCTTGAAGTTGCCATGCAACTAAACCAAGAAATTTTTCAAAAAGACAAATCAAGTGAAAATTAAAATGCTCCTAAATTTCAAGAATTCTTTTAAAACAATGATTTGAAAATCAGCTACAAGCAAAGGACACTACGATCAGTAATTTGAAGAAACAAATTCACTCCTTGAATGACATATGTAATCAAGCAACTGTGAAAAAGGATATTGATGAGTATTAAACAATAAACATTGAATTGGAACATAGTGTGGCTAAATTACTTAGAGAAAATGAGCATTTACATAAAGAAAGAGAGCATTTGAAAAAGACTTACAAAGAGCTTTATGATTCTATTAAAAAGACATGTGTTCAAACCAAAGACCATAGTGACTCTCTAATAGCAGAACTAAATCAAAAGTCTGTTGAGAATGTTGATTTGAATGCTCAGATTCAGGAAAAGGTTTTTGCGATTATGATTAAAGGAATTAAGAAAAACTTAAAGGAAAACATGTAGTTAAAAATGCTGCCCCAATGCCTCAAGCCATTGTGATTGCTTCAAGAATGTTTAAACTTGATTTAGAACCATTAGCTCCTAAAGTATTGAAAAGCAGAGATGCACACATAGACTATATTAAGCACTCTCAGGAACATGTTGACACTCTTCGAGAAATAGACAAAAATGCTAGAGCACTAAGTCCTCTAGATAGTAATTTAGGCTCTGCCTGTAAGTATGTTCAATGAATTCAGGAGGTGCTAGTTTACGTTACAGATACATGCCCCAGTTTAACAAAACCAAGTGAGAAATTGGTTGCGGTCACACCATTAAACAGAAATAAGAAAGTTAGGTTTGCCAAACCTGCCACATCATCAAGTAAAATTCAAAAATAGGTAGATTCACACAAAACACAAGATTCTAACAAACCTGTGTTGCCTTTTACAGGAATGAAAAGATCTACTAGTGCTAGCAGATCATAGCCTTCAGGCAATACCAAGAACAATAGGATCTCGCGAACTACCAGTAACAACATGCAAAATAAAGTAGAAGACCAACCTAGGAGCGTTAAGTCTACTTCAAATAAAGAGAATCGTGTTATTGAACAAATCTGTAATGCGAGTGTTAAGCATCAACGTTGAATGCGAATTTTGAATTAATTTGTGTTAAATGTAATCAATGTATGTTTGATGCAAATCATGATCTGTGTTTTCTTGAATTTGTTAATGATGTGAATGTGAGTTCTAAATCTAAATCTGTAAAGAGGAGCAAAACGAAATCAATTTGGAAACCTACTGGCAAAGTGTTCACTGATAATGGATATAAATGGAAACCAACAAGATGGACCTTCACTATAGATGGAAATACATGCCCTTTAACTAGGATCATCTCCACTAAAGTAGTGCCTCTCAAGGAAACCACTTCAAAATCAGTAATTACACAAAATCCAGAAGTTAAGGTATACAGTAAGAGAACCAAAGTTGCAAAATCCGTAGATTTGGCAGTAAACCTAGTATCTTAGGATCTAGGACTTCTAACATCTTGGAACCCAACAAACATTGAGGATCCGCTGTTTCAAATTCTCCATCTTCTTCTCTTGTTAATTTCAGGTTGTCCAAATTGTTCTCTGGTATTTAGACTCGGGATGCTCCAAGCATACAACAGGGAACCGTTCTCAACTCATCAACTTCATTCACAAATTTTTGGGTAATGTCAGATTCGGTAACGATCAGATTGCAAAGATTATAGGCTATAGAGATTATCAGATGGGAAATGTTATGATTTATCAGGTTTACTATGTAGAAGGGTTAGGTTACAACTTATTTTCTGTTAGATAATTTTGTGATTTCGATCTTGATGTAGCTTTTCGCAAACACACCTGCTACGTTCGTGACTTAGAAGGTGTTGATTTACTCAAAGGGTCAAGAGGCTTAAATTTATACACTTTTTCTCTAGAAGATATGATGTTATCCTCTCCCATTTGTCTCTTGTCTAAAGCTTCAAAGACAAAGTCTTGGTTATGGCATCAAAGGTTATCTTATTTGAACTTTGATTATATCACTACACTGGCCAAACAAGGCCTGGTCTGAGGGCTGCCCAGATTAAAGTTTCAGAAGGATCACTTATGTTCCGTCTGTGCTCTAGGTGAAAGCAAGAAACACTTCCATAAACCCAAAGCTAAAGACTCAATTCAAGAAAAGCTCTATGTGTTGCACGTGGACCTTTGCGGACCAATGAGGATTCAAAGTATAAATTCGTTATTGTTGATGACTATTCTCGGTTTACATGGGTAAATTTTCTACGATCGAAGGATGAAGTTCCAGAGTTCGTGATTAACTTTCTCAAATTGATTCAAGTTCGTCTCAATGCGACAGTCTGAAATATCAGAACAGATAAACGCACAGAGTTTGTCAATCAAACCCTATGAGATTACTATGAAGATGTCGAGATATCACACCAAACATCAGTTACTCGCACTCCACAACAGAACGGTATTTTTGAAAGACGAAACTGAACTTTAGTAGAAGCTGCTCGCACCATGTTGACATTTTCTAAGGCTTCGCTATTTCTTTGGGCAGAGGCTATTGCAACCGCTTGTTTTACTCAAAACCCATCATTAATCTAAAAACGTCACAACAAAACACCGTATGAACTTCTCCATAACAAGAAACCTAACTTATCTTATCTTTATGTATTTGGTGCTCTTTGTTATTCAACCAATGATAGTCAAGATCTTGGCAAGTTAAAACCTAAAGCAAATTTTAGAATCTTCATTGGTTATGCTCTTGTAAAGAAGGCTTTTCGAATTTACAACAAGAGGACCTGTCTAATCACTGAAACTATTTATGTGGATTTTGATGAGCTAATAGCTATGGCTTCTAAATAATTTTCTTCAGGACCCGGGTCTCAAATCTTGACTCGTAGAACACTTAATTCAAGACTCATGTCAAATCCTCCTTCTCCAACACCGTATGTACCACCAACTATGATGGACTGGGATATTTTGTTTCAACTGGTGTTTGATGAATACTTTAATCATCTACCTAGTATTGCTTTTACGGTTCCTGGAGTTGTTGCTCCAGATCCTGCTGATTCAACCGTTCTACCTTCCTTAACTACCATTGATCAAGATGCACCATCTTCAAGTACTTCACAAACCCCTTAAGAAATACAATCTCTAGTAATTCCTTTTGGTGTTAAAGAACATTTTAACAATATTGAAGTTGCACATCTAGATAACGATCCCTTCTTTAGTGTTCCAATTCCAGAACTAAATTCTAAAGAATCTTCGTCAAGGGATGTTATTCCAACTAATGTACACTTAGTCAATCAACCAACTGAACACCTTAGAAAATGGACGAAGGATCATCCGCTAGATAATGTCATTGGTAGTCCTTCTCGACCTGTCTCTACAAGACATCATCTACAAAACAAAGCCTTGTTTTTCTACTTTGATGCTTTCCTTACTTCAGTTAAACCAAAGAATTACAAAGAAGCTTTGATGAAAGCCTGTTGGATCGAAGCTATGCAAGAAGAATTTGTGAGTTCGAACGACTTTAAGTATGGGAGCTCATTCCTCATCCAGATCGTATCATGATAATCACTTTGAAGTGGATCTTCAAGGTTAAATTATACTAGGAGGTATTTTGAAAAACAAGGCTAGGTTGGTAGCAAGAGGATATCATCAAGAGGAAGGGATCGACTTTAAAGAATCTTTTGCACTGGTTGCTTGACTTGAGGCTATAAGAATCTTTATTGCATATGCCGCATACAAGAACATGATAGTCTATCAAATGAATGTAAAGAATGTGTTCTTAAATGATTTACTACGTGAAAAGGTCTACGTTATTCAACCAAACGGATTTGTAGATCAAGATAATCCCAACCATGTGTACAAGCTGAAGAAAGCTCTTTATGGGCTAAAGCAGGCTCCACGGGCTTGGTATGGTTTGTTACCATCGTTTCTACTCTCCTAAAAGTTCTCCAAAGGTGCTGTCGATCCTACATTATTCACTCAAAAAGCAGACAAAGACATCTTACTAGTAAAAATCTATGTAGATGACATAATTTTTGCTTCAACTGATCCTGCACTATGTTAATGATTTTTTGAAATAATGTGTTCAAAATTTAAGATGTCAATAATGAGCAAAATGTCTTTCTTTCTCGGACATCAAATTTCTCAAAGTCCTAGAGGCATCTTTATTAACCAATCCAAATATGCTCTTGAGATAATTAAAAAATATGATATGGAAACCAGTGACCCAGTGGATACTCAAATGGTGGAGAAATCCAAACTGGATGCAGATCCACAAGGGAAAGAAGTTGATCCCACATGTTATCATGGAATGATTGGCTCCCTTATGTATCTGACATCTAGTAGACCAGACTTTGTATTTGTTGTTTGCATGTGTGTATAGTATCAGGTTAAGCCTATCAAAAAGCACTTACATGCAGTTAAGCGAATCTTTCGATACCTAAGAGGAACCATTAACATAGGTCTATGGTATTTGAAGGATTCTTGTATTGCACTAACGGATTTTGCAAATGCTGATTATGCTGGTTGCCAAGATACCAGAAGAAGTACATCTGGCAGCATGCATCTATTACGTGACAGATTAGTCAGTTGGTCATCTAAGAAACAGAAAAGCACAGCCATATCCAGTACAGAAGCTGAATACATAGCCCAATCTGGATGTTGTGCTCAAATGCTTTGGATACGATCAGGACTGATAGACTATGCCCTTGGATTCAACAAAATACCTCTTTACTGCGATAACAAGAGTGCTATTGCTTTATGCTGTAACAACGTCTAACATTCTCGATCCAAGCATATTGACATCAGATACCATTTCATCAAGGAGCAAGTGAAAAATAGTGTGGTTGGACTATACTTTGTCAGAACAGACTATCAGCTGGCAGATATCTTTACCAAGGCATTGGGACGAGAAAGACTTGACTTTCTTATCAACAAGCTTGGAATGAGAAGTATGTCTCTCGAAATGTTGAAAAGCCTGGTAGAAGAAGAAGAAGATTGATTGTGGCAAATATTCTTGTATCCTATGTAAATACAGAAAATCAAAAAAACTCAAAAAGATTTTTCTTTTTTATAAAATTTTACAAAAAGAAAATAGAAAAATATAAAACCAGAAAATCAGATAGAAAAATAAAAAAAATCAGAAAATCCAAAAAAAAAAAAATATTTGTTTTCATGACATGTGTTCTGGAATCGATAATATTTACGACATTAGAAATGTCATTTAATAATGACACGGTGCTGTAAATAAAGTTCGAGCAGAAGTTTAAATGTTTTCAAAACATGTCATTTGGCTTGCTGTTATTTCCGCAACAACCCGTTCTTCATCTTAAAGGCAAGTATTTCGTCAAAAAGAAAACTTGACCTCACAACGGGAATTAAGTTTCTCAGGCATGACCTACTTTATGATCATGCAAAGGCTTGTGTATAATTTCTACACAACCCGGGCTTTCTATAAAATAAGTGTACGTGTTAGCGTATTTATTTTTTCAAAATAAGAGAAATCTTATTTTTGTTAGTGTTGTATTTCAAAACATATCAATCATCTTAGTTTCTTATCAGAAAAAAGATTTTAAAAGAATTTTCTATCACTCAAACAATGTCTACAGCTCTTTAAATTGAAAACGAGACATTATTTGAGTGGGAGAAATGTGGTAATAAATTCTTTTAAAACAATATTTCAAAATAAGTCACGAAATAAACAGATAATGTTTTTGAAAATGGCGGATCACGATTTGAAGGGGAGTTAATTTATTTTAACTCAAAGGGCTTTAGATGTCATTTGTTAAGACTTTAGGGGATTAGTCGCAATTATTAATTTCAAGATTAGTGGCTTAGGCTTAAAACTACATACAACCAATATTGCCAACACCTCATAGTTTTAAAAGGCTTAGGATTGCTTGGAAATATTTACGTATTTTTAGAAACCTTGAAGTTGATGCTATGCTTCTGATTCATCTAATATTTCCTCGATCAACTAATCACTAAACTTATTATCAAAAGAAGTAGAAATAATTGATAAAAGAGGTACACATAGGTATGATGATTCCTTTAGATAGTTAGTACCTTGCAAGAAGAAATGTCTACATCGGAGACTTAGTTGACTTTGGTGTTTTCATTTCGACTAATTAGAGGGCTTAATTGTCTACATCCGGGACTTAGATGACTTTGGTGTTATAATTTATATCATCACTATCCTGAAGAGAGAAATGCGCACATCCAGGACTTAAGTGACTTTGATGATACGGTTTCGACTTCTTGAAAGGGATAAATTGGGTACTTCGAGTATTTGGGCGTTATACAACAAGACTTCTTCATGCGGGTATTCTTATTCCGGTGCGCTTAGAAGAAAGCCTTGAATCTACTCAAGAAAGGATTGTTGATTCGGGAGGAAGATATGGAAGCTTCTAAAAGAAGAAGAAGCATGCTTGACTACATAATTAAACAACTTTTCAAAGGTTTAAGTGATGGATCTGGTATTATTCTAGAGGTTCCTGATGAGCCAAAGGACAATTCTGGTAGCTCAAGCAGCTTACTTTCATGATGAAGTTGAAGACATCTCCAGTGATGAGGAAAACAAAGCTATTGAAAACAATGTCGATACATAAGTTATATAGAAACAAGCTAGAGATGAACAACTAGTTTAACTCTGTCATCTGCTGAATACGAGATTCAGTCAATGGTGGATGTTCCCATTCATTAAGAAGACCCAACTGTCAAAAGAACTCCACTTGACAATGTTATCTCAATGGTTACTAAAAAGACAACATCAACACCCACACCACCAACTACACAAGTTCAAGTTACAAATGTATTCGAATCTGACTAGTCCTCAAAGTTTGAGTAAAGACTTTCAGAAATTGAGAGGACAAATGAGACGGACTACAGACTGCGTATGCGGCCAATCTGACGTTTTCATTTTGTCATGCTAATATTGAGGTCTAGTTTCGTTCTTTATCTTGTAAACATGCATATACGCAGTGTAGAACATAAAATAGGCTTATATAGTGTTTGAGTACAAATTTTCAAGAATTTTTCACTAAATTCAAAATCTTTCAAATTAATGTACTCAACACTATATAATACCTTTATTAATTGAGGGGGAGCATTATAGTGCTAATAAGGCTTGCTAATAATCGGAACATTTTTTCCCCACATAGTTTTTCAAACATATTTGAGTCAATTGATATCCAAAATATCAAGAGATTTGACATTTTTGATAACGGGAGAAAATGTGATTAAAATATGCAACTTGCAATATATGATCAGTAAAGACTCAAGTGCGGTCTCCTCTCTCACCATGAAAAATAATTTCGGTTATCGATGCATGTGTTGAGGGGGGCATTTCTAAAAAGTAGAACTATCGAGGTACAACTGTTTTGATTTATATCACATGTACCTTGATTGAGTTTTCTAAATGGTTTTAAGGCAATGAGAACAATACCCAAAAACTGACCATGTACTTACTTTCATTGGAGCTATAAGGTGGTTAAGTATAGGTATTCGTTTCCATGATCCAGCCAGAACTGTAGGGATCTACCCAGGGACATTCCATTAGATAGAATAGAAGTCCTTAGGTATGATACAAAAGGAGTAAAAGTGAGAAAGGGAATAATGGAGACTAAGACAGAGCTAACACTGGAACAAACCCAACAAGGTATTAGTGATGAAGTCTTGGTAATCATTAAAGGGGTTGAATAATGAAAAATAAATGTAAGGGTAAAGGGTGTAAGGAAATAAGCCCTCCACATACTTAGGCAGGAACCGGGTCAATACATATGCTATCAGAAACACTAAGATGTTATCTGGTATTAAAGATAGACATCATGGACCTAGTGATGCAATGCACAACCCTCCCTAGCCACTCAAGGTCTCTCAAAAGACTATTGTTTCATTTCTCACAAAGATAAACACATTTCTATTGACTTTCTCACTTCGAGTTAGTTGATATTGAAAAGGTGGCAGTCTGCTCCAGCCTCCGATTACTAAAACCAAAATGCACTATTGAGTCTAGAGCCATAAAGAGATCATCCATAAATCTCACTAGGACACTAATCTAAAATATACTTGTTGTTCATACACTATGAAAACAAGAAATATCTTAAGAGTCCTACGCATTATTCTTGTGATATTGCCAGAACATCAGAGTGATACTAAAGTATTCACAGTGACGATGGAAATCCTTTCAGAGCCAACATCAAACAAGCTCTACGGTAGGTGACTTGTGGGATCCTATATGGATCAAACTTGTGACACTGGATATCGATTCAGTCCAGACTATGAATTGACGGTTAACAAATTTTGAAATGCATAAAACTCTCGATGTGTTGCAAAACCACTTTAGCAAGTAACACATTGATTGATTTTCAAATCAGTTTTTGATTCAATCGGTGAGACAATAAATCACTGGTTTACTCATACCGTGTTGTCTCCTTTGAGACGCTCTGGTAATGAGAATGGCTAGTACAGCTGCAAAACCCTATCAAGGAGATTCTTTTGAATTCTACCTGATCACATGCAGTATTTATACTTATTAACGGGGAAATGTGGTTATTGCAACCATATTCGACGAAGTGACAAAAACACTTTCGTTCAAATCTGTTGATTATCACTGACCTAAACATGTAGGTTTTCCGAACGGTTGCAGCTGCTAGTCTAAGTCGAGTTAGATTCATAGCCACATGCTCATACTAGACCTAAATATGTAAAGACATTATGAAAGCTCAAGTACATGTTTCAAAAGACTTCCGCTACTCCGATACTGCACGTCTTCCTTGAAATGACGAAGTGTTACATTTAAAGAATTTCAAGAAAAATGATTATTCAAGCTTTCTAGATAAAGAAAGGTATGAGCATGCTGGTCCAAAGGTCACAAGATCACAAAAAAGCAAAAGATTACAAGATGATGAAAAGAGATGATGTATAGCTGATGATCTCAAGAAACTCAAGAACACATACAAGTCAAGCTAAATGAACAAGCTCAAGCCTAAAGTCAAAAAGATCACTACACATATCACAAGATAAATATTAAGGAATCAAACTACGAGCAAGATTGAAGACATTCGTTGAATGTTGAGCTTAAGATTTTGTAAATTAGAGTGACCTCCCTTGGGGGGAGATTTATAAATCTAGAAAAGTCTCGGTCACTTCAAAAATAGTATTTCGTAGCTTGTAGTTAGTATTTGGAACAAATGTAAGCTAACCGGGTGGTATGTGCTTAATTACACATACCTTTTACCTATAAAAACGAGCCTAAATGACCAAAAACGAACATAAAATGCCAAAAATATGCGTGTTTTGCTATTTATGATGTGCAGGTAACAAATATTCACTAAAGGACAAAAATCAAGCCAAAACGGACAAAATCGAGCACGGGATTAGAAAGAGCGTGAAAAAGTAAAAAAGTCAAAGTCAAAGACGAAGCCGAATCCAAAGAAATCTTAAATGGGCCAACCCGTACCCATTTAATGGGTCGGGTTAGCTCATTAAGCCTTCATTTATAAAACTTATAAGTTTAAAAAGTCCAAAATCCCTTTATAACTAAACCGGCCCATGATTATAGGCCCAATCCTTTAAACCATAACACCCGTTAACACTTAACCTTTATACCCTTAACTCTTTTACACTATTAGTCCTTAAGGACTAACATGGTTAGTCCTTATCCCTTAACACCACTCATCCCGTTACCCCAATTAAACAAACAGTACCCCATACCCTTTCCCGCCAATTTTACTATTCATCATCCCCGTCGCTTTCCCTACCTCGACCCCTGCTCCAACAAACAAAACCCTTCAACCCCACCTCATAAAACACCAAATCCACCTTGGAAATCTCATGAATCCTTATTGGTTGATGAACAAGACAAAGAATCAAGGGTCCAGATTGATTGGCTTGGTGAACAAGATAAATGGATGGCTTAGATAAAGACTTGAGCTTGCTCATACAAGAAGCACACCCTTTCTTTCTCCTCACACAGAAAACACATTAGAAGACCCCAAGACTTTGATATCTATCTATAAATAGGACTATTATAAGCCCTTGAGGCATATAGTTTTTAGTTAGTTTTTTAGCTTATATTTAAGTCTTTTTAGCTTATTGTACTGTTTTTTAGCCCTGTACTGTTTTATTAAGTTTAATGAAAATTGAGTTTTTATGTTAAAATCTTGTTTTTATGAGTAATGCATTTTATGTCATAAAAACGTTTTATAAGCTCACAAAAGCTCTTTTTATCTCATACTTAAGCTGTTAACTTAAGCACTATAAGTTTTTCAATAACTTATAGTGTTTAAGTCTTTTACCAAAAATCACTCAAAAAAAAGCTAAAAATGGATGATAAGTCAAACCTAGATGGGCTTATGGGTTTCACTAGCTTGTCTTTGACAAGCTAGAGCTTGTAGATTAGCTTATTATAAGCTTATTTTCCCTGTTTTGAGCAATGGCATTGTAAGTTTCTCATTTTCAAGTTTTATCTCATAAACTGTCATATCTTATTATACTGCTTATTTCTGGCTTATTCTTGCTTATTTATGTTTATTTATCATGTTTATTGTTTATTATGCTTGTCTTGTAGTTTGTAGCTCATTTGGTTTAGTTTTCATGAAATCTTGGTTTTTATAGCTTAACATTGCTTATTCTGTTTTGCTTATATCCAGTGCTTATTTCTTATTGAAACTTGCTTATTATTGCATATATAACTTATTAAACATCTATTCTTTAAGAAACCTTAGCTTAAAATCTATTAATCAGTTTAAAAATGTTGAAATCATTGTTTAAAGGGGTGTTTGGTTTAACTGTGTTCATGGGTCAAAATCAGTTGTGCCTTTTGGGTCATCTTAGTTTAACCTAAATTGATAATAAAAGTCAGTTTTCATAAGTTGTTAAGTGTTAGAACTTGATTTTAAGGTTTTAAAGTTTGTAGTTTGAAACTATGGTGATTTAACAAGTTTAATCAGTTCATAGGACTAGATCTTTGTAGGTTAGGTTTTTATCATGTTTTTGTGTTTAGAGAAGTGTTAAAACAAGTTATAAGCAAAGTCTTTAAGTCTGTATTAGTTGGTTTGGTTTTTATCAAAATCTGTCAAAACTCTGTTAAGTGTCTTTTCAGTCAAAACAACTTTTTTATTTGGCTTTTCTGGCTTACCCTGAATTTCAAAATGCTTTTTGAAAGTTGTTATATGTTCTTTGAGGTCTAATTTTAATCTGTTTCATAGTCTTAAGTCCATAAGGATATATCTTCACACCTTAATTTGAGCTTAAAAGTAGTAATTTAGAAAGTTAAAAAAAATCCAAGTCTTGTATGTCTATGCAAATCAGCTTTTTCTTATTGCTTTTACTTGGCTTATTTGTTGTTCAAAATGCTTCATCTTTGCTTCTATGTGCTTATTGGTGTTTAGGCTTATTGAGTTTTCAGTTTTAGACCATAGCTTTTTCATTAAACCCATTAAAATCTAGGTTAAAAAGTGTTTTTAAACTGTTTTGTGTAAAAGCTAAAAAAGTTTAAGTGTTTAATTTGTCATCTTAATTTTGCTTATAACTTGCTTATTAAAAAATTTTGCTTTTACAAAAGTTGTTAGTTTTGAGTTTATTAATAAGTTGTGTTAAAAAGTTTTGCAAAAATAAAAACTTGGGAATTAGGGAAGTCAAGGGTGAGCTAGACTTGAACCCGTGACCTCTACCCAACTCGACCAAGCCTTAACACACCACGCACTCACCATATGCCCTTGGGTCTTTTTCGATTATAACTTCACACCATTAAATACTTAACCCTTTTTTAGCCCTTTTAGCTTTCAGCCCATTTTTGCTTATTAACAGCTTATTTCAATAAGCTGTTAACCCCGTTTTATTTTTCCTAGGTTTAGAATTGTTAGAAGTACTTTTCGTAATTTTTTCAGATTTTTTATAATTAGTTTAGTATTTTTAATATTTAATTTAAATTAAACCTGTTTTTAATTCATAATAAAAAAAATAAAAGTCAAAAAAATATAATTCTTTTTTCTAAAATTTTCTTTTATCATTTAGGACTGTTAAAAATTAAATTTGCATTTTTAGGGTTAAATTTGTAGATTTTAGGTTTTTAAAGAACGAGTTTTGATTCCCGTTATCGTTTTAGGTTTAACTCGTTAATAGCTTTCGTTTTTAGTGTGCCTTTACTTGTTTTTGCTTTTATATTTGTAGAAATAGGAATCTTAATAAAAAATCATTAAAATATTCAATCACGCGATCACAAACTTAATCACGATTTTCAAATGCGCACCTCGTTGGGAAACGACCCTAGAAGGTTTTTTGGGATTTTGCTTTGGATAAAAGTAATTATCTCTAAAAATCCTTACGGAATTCTCTCACTCTTCTATTATTTATTTTGGGTATTTTAGTTATATATTTATATTATATATTATATGTATAGCTAAAACATCAAATCAATTTTTGGCGCCGCTGCCGGGGAAGTTGTGAAACGATTATTGTGTACGTTTGAAGATTAGTGTTTGAAGACCCTCCCTCGTGAAGTTATCGCTTTCATTTGTGAATATATTTTTTCTATTATCAAGTAATCAAAAATTCCAAAAAAATTGAAAAAATCAACAAAATCAACCGTTGTGTCACTTGTGAAATCGGCTCACTAGTATGTGCTTAATTACACATACCATTTAGCTAGGAAAACGGACTTAAATGACCAAAAATGTACCCAAAAATACATTGTATTTGTATGTTTTGCATTTGTAGTGTGCAGGTAACGGATATCTAAGAAAAGGACAAAAACGAAGCCAAAACGACAAAACCGAGCACGAGAACGGAAAGAGCGTGAAAAAGTCAAAAGTCAACCAAAAAGTCAACCCCGAAAAGTCAAAGTCAAAAGCGAAGCCAAAACCGAAGAAATACTTAATGGGCCCACCCGTACCCATCTAATGGGTCGGGTCAGCCCATTAATGTATTAAAAGTCCAAATATTAAGCTTATTTAAGCTATTGGGCCCATTTCCAAATTTAGCCCAACAAGCCCAAAACAAATACTTAACAGCCCACACAATAAGGCTGTTAAGTCATAATGTTGTTAGTCCTTTAAGGACGGTGGTTGCAAACGAAGCATATAACCTCAAGGGCCAATATTGCCAAACCCCTTAAACTTTTACACCACAAGGACTGAAATTGCAAGACTATTATTCAACCTAAGGGGCCAATCTTGCCAAACCTTCAAACCTTTACCCCTGTTTTCACCTAAACAGGAATACAAACACAAAACCAAATTTGGCGCCAAATTGCCAAAACAGGGTCTTCTTCACCCTGCACCCTGCAACAAAACAACAAAACCATCACCATCCCTCAACCCCACTTCACATGGGTTAAATTACACGCTGGCAATCCCCTCTACTCCCATTCGTTCAAAGACTTTGACAAAATCAAGGGATGTGATCAATCACCTTGGGCTCCAAGATGATTCAATGGCCGGGATTAATTCAAGAAAGCACAAAGAAGTCTTTTTCAAAGGGTTCTACTCACAAAGAAAGCACAAGACAGAAGAAGCACAAGTGAAGACCTAGAACCTTCATAGTTTTAGTATAAATAGGGCCTCATTGTAAGCCTTGGAGCATCTAGTTAGTTAATTTACAGCTTATTGTAGTAATAGTAGCTTATTTTCAAAGTCTTGTAACTGTTTTAAGAATTAATGAAAGTTTGAGTATTTTGGTTCTAAAATTCTGTTTTTAAGGTTATTGTTCAAAGTCTTTTATAAGTTAATTCAAGCTCTTGTTTGAGCTCTTATATAAACTGTTTTAATTAAGCAAACTAAATATATTAAGTGTTTAAGAAAATTCACCAAAAAAATCACCCCTCACTTACCTCAGCTTATTTTGGATGATAAGCCGGATTTGGATGGGCTTATGGACTCTTACTAGCTTGTTTTAAACAAGCTAGAGCTTGTAGATCAGCTCCATTTTGAGCTTATTTGCCTTGTTTAAGCAAAGGCTTTTGTAAGTTCATTTTTCCATTTTTTAGCTTATTTACTATTCAACTGCTTATTGGTGCTTATTGCTAGCTTATATCTGCTTATTATAGCTTATTAATGATGTTTAGAGTTAAAAATGCTTAGGTTATAGTTTAAAATTAATTTGTGCAAGTTTTTCTTAAAATCTGTCAAAGTAGCTTAATTAGTAGCATAATCTGTTTCTGCTTATTTGAGTGCTTATCTATGGTTAAAATCTGCTTATTATCACTTATTAGACTTATTAGGTATCTGGTCTTGTGAAGTTGTGGCTTAAATCAGGGTTAATCAAGAAAAAAAGTTGTTAAATCAGTCTTAAAGGAGTGTTTGGCATAAGGTGCAAAATGGGTCAAATTGGTGTTTTTATGGGTTTGGGTCACTAAGCCAAGTTTAACAAGTTAATTTAAGTAGTTTTAATCTGTTTCAAAAGGTTTTCAAAGTTTAGAATTCACTTTTAAGGTCTTTAGTAATCATACTTTGAATCTGTGGTTTCAAGTTTTTCCTAAACAGCTTATGTGCTTAGATTCTTGTTAGGTGCTTATAAGTGTCATATTCATGCTTGTTTTATGTTAAAAATGCATTAGAGTAGGTATCTTTAAGTCTGCTAGAATAGTTTTTGTGTTTGTCTAAATCTGTCAAAAAAATTGCTAAGTGTTGGGAAACTTGATAAATAGCTTTTTCATTTGCTTATTGTGGCTTACCCTGAATTTCAAAATGTTTTTTGAAAGATGTTATGTGTTCTTTGAAGTTTAATCTTAATCTGTTTCAAGGTCTTATAGTCATAAGGATCTGTTTGTTAGCTTATTTTTAAGCTTAAAAGTAGGATTTTAAGAAAATTTTCAAACTTTCTAAGTCTTGTGATCTGTGTGAACTAGCTTTTTCAAGTGGCTTTTTCATGGCTTATATGAATTTCAAACTCCTTTCTGTTTGCTGTTTTAGATAGCTTATTGTATAAGCTTTTTAGTGGTATAAGCCACTAAGCCATAAGGATCTGTTTTCTAGCTTAAAAATAAGCTAGAAAAGTGCCTTTTGGGCTTTTTGGTTAACAGTTTTAACCAATTAAGCTCATTTGCTCTTCTAAGCTTATGGCTTATTGAATTTGCTTATATTATGCCTCTATTTGCTTATTAGGTTAGTTTTAATCCATTTTAGCTTATCTTAGCCTAGGTTAGAGCTTATTAGAGCTTATTGGTTCTTTTAGTTTAAATTTTTTTAGTTTAAAAGCCTTTAAGTGATTCTGTCCCTTTAAGCCTAGTATAGCTTATCTTATTTACTTATTTATGTTCCTTAGTGCTTATTAGGTGTATGTTTAAGCCTGTGTTAGCTTATTTTGCCTTTCATTAGCTTATTTAGTTTTAAAATTGCCAAACAGTTTAGATCATTAGTTACTTAGTTAAGATTAACATTCTGTCAAGCTTTTTGAGCTTATTTCTAAGCTTTAAAAATTTTGTTTTCACAAAAGTTGTTGGTTTACAGCTTATTTATAAGCTGGTAAAATTTTTTTGGCAAAAATAAAAACATTGGGAAAGTGGGAAGCCCAAGGTGAGCCAGGGCTCGAACCTGGGACCTCGACCACCTTCTACCAACGTTTTTAACACAACACACAACACCACTAGCGCCCTTGGGTCTTTTCCGTTTTCTTTTGCATGCATTATTCTTTTATCACCTTTTTAGTCAGTTTAGCTTATAAGCTGGTTTTGCTTTTTAATAGCTTATTTCGATAAGTTGTTTTCACCTTTTTATTTCAATTAAGCTCGTTTTCACTTTCCCTAAATTTTTTAGATTTTTATAAAATAGTTTAGTATTTTTAATTATTTTATTTCATTTAATCTGTTTTTAATTCATAAAAATTATAAAAAAGTCAAAAAAATATAGTTCTTTTTAAAAAAAAATTATCAAATAGGACTATAGAAAATTAGATTTGCTTTCGTAGGGTTAAAATTTTAGATTTTGATTTTTTAAAGAACGTCGGGATTGAATCCCGTTAACGTTTTTCGTGTTTTTAAGCTTTAAATGCTTGATAAGTGTAAAATACACATATCCATTTATGCTTAAAATAGCCCAATTAAACCCAAAACAGACCAAAAATGGCAAAAATATGCTTGTATTTGTGTTTTGTGTATGCAGGTACGGATAAATCAAAATTCACAAGAAAACCGTCAAAAACGAGCAAGCACGGACACGAGAATCAAAAGAGTACAAAAAGAAGCCAAAGAATCAAAGCCGAAGCCAGAAAAGTCAAGCCTCAGTCAAATCCAGTCAAAGAAAAGTCAACTCATGGTCAACAAAAGTCAACCACAAGAAGACAAAGCCCAAAATGATCCAAATAAGTCCCTTAACTTTTCAAAAGTTACAAAATAGTCCCTGGGCCTTAATGGGCCTCAAAACCCTTTGATACTACACCCGGATACCAAAAAGCCAAAAGCCCATCCATTAAGCCCAAACCTTAGCCCACTTCCCTTTAATATAAACTCCAGGGACCAAACTTGAATATTTCCAAAGTTATTTATAACTAGAAAAAGAGGAAAGAAAGACAAGGACCATTTGTGTAATATTCCAAAGTCATAACAGTTTTTAACTGTCGAAAAAAGGGCGCGAACCAGTTACTATTCACCCGTCGTCCCACCTTTCACCCCCATGGTAAAACAAAGGGCAAATCAAAATCAAAGGGTGCGTTAGTCAATTCAAGTAAGCTCAAGTACAATGGCAGGGTCATTAAGGTCAAATCAAGAGATTCATTAGCCCTCTCTCAAGCTCAAAGCCACGTCAATCATGGAGAAAGCACAAATTTATGTGGGTTTTGCACTAAGCTCACTCACAAAGGAAGCACAAGCTGTCACATCAAGGAATGACAGCTTGGCAATCCTTGAGTGCACAATTTGATCAAACGGCCACAATTGAAGCTCAAATGATTGAAGAAATGATTGGCCAGGATTGAAAGATTGGAAAGCAAGGCAAGAGGGTCTGGAAGCTTCACCAAATGCCTATAAAAAGGCCCTCACCTCTCACACACACTATCTAGTTAACACGTAGCTTTTAATTTAGTTGTAGCTTAAATTTTGAAATTCCTAGCTTAATGATGTTTTAATCTTGTAATTTTCCTTTAAAAGTATTGTAAGCAAGTTTTCTTATTAATGAAATTCAGTTTTACTTAATCTCTCCAAATTTCTTTTTCATAAGCTCTCTTAATAAGCCATATTGTCTCAATAAGCTAATAAGCTCATTTAAAGCTCTCTTCAGTCTATAAGCTGAAGTAAAGTTTATTTTAATTCAGAATTACTCTTACCTAAACCTTAAAACAGTTAACTTACATTTATCATGGAATGCATTGGATTTGAGCTTATGGAAGGGGGATCTAAAAGGGAAGGATCCCCATTGACTTATACCCTAGCTTATTAATAAGCTAGGGAGCTTGTAGCTGCCATTATTGGTCCCTTTTGTTTAGCTAAAGGTTCAAGTAAGTTTCTCTTTTCATTTTTTCTCTAATTTCAGTTTAAATTGCTTAGTTATAGCTTATATGCTTATCATTGCTTATTTGCTTAATCTCTTTGCTTATTAAGTACTTATTTGTGTTTTATTTAGCTTAATAATCATAGTTGCTTGTCTGTTTTTAACTTTCTTAGTTTGAATCATAGTTTTTCATATAATTGTCTTAAAAACCCCTAAAAAACCAAAAATATAGTAAAATAGCTTAAGTCTTAGATTATTGCTTATTTAGTTGTTAATTCATGCTTATTAAAGTTGTTTTAATCTATTAATTGTCTGGTATTAAGCTTTTGTTTAATAGATTTCAAATTTATTAGCTTAATCATAACTGTCATAGTCTTAAAGGGGTGTTTGACATAAGCTAGTTTGACCTTCTAAAGTCAAAAATTTTTGTGCAAATCTTTTTATACAGTTTTGCATTTAGTTTAAAACAATAGGAAATGAGTTTTTGTAAGTTAGTTTTAGAAGATAAGAGAATTTGAGCTTATCTTAAGTTTGACAGCACAAGGGGATTTTTCTTGGAATTTCACTTTTGCAAAATTTGATCTAAGCCCTCAAAGGCTTAGATCTTGCTTGCACCTTGTTTATACACTCTATTTGAGTGTGTTTAAGTGCAGGTTTTCCCTTAGGAAACCTGCACTAATTGAATTGCACTTGTGCAAAGTGCAACAGTACTAACTTCAAGTTAGTACTGTCACTTTCAGCCTAGTTTTTAGTTAAGTATAAATAGGTCTTAGATTCTTAATCCAAGTAGGCTTAAGTCTAGGTATAGCTTAATATAGATTAAGTCCTAAATTGCATTTTCAAGCTTATTTACTTAGTCGAATTTAGCTGTCAAAAGTCACTCAAAACCTCAAAAGCCAAAACAGTAGGTTAATTAAGTAGATTGTTATTTAGTTAATTTTAGCTTATGATCCTAGTTTTTATAGCTTATATAGACAGA
>BQNB010088978.1:1310-27523 GCA_026074375.1 Tanacetum coccineum
CAATGCCTTTTAGTTTTTCTGATGATTCTTGTGTTTTCTTGGCAGGAGGTTCTTGTATGACAACAGCTCTGGGCGTCCTTATCTTTATGCTAACTTTCCTATTTTCTGGTTCTCCTTCAGATTCAGGAGATTCATCATGAAGTACTTGCCTCTCCTTTGATGGTTTCTTCTTTGGCTTAGTTAGCTTTTGGGTTGTAGCAGTTGTCTTACCCTCCTTTACTGCTTTACCTCTGCTCTTCTTTGGAGGGATTAAGCCAGTTGAATATTTGAAGTACATTTGGTAAGCTTCAGATTTCTTGATTTCATTAGTGATCCATGTTGATCCCACTATAATAGATCTTTAATTCCTTATGCTTGTTAGGGTTTTGTTATGCTAGATAAATCTAACACAACTATAGTAGAAACTTTGTTGAATATATTAAAGATTATGCGGAATCTAATCTTTAATCAATAAGAATAATTCTTAATAAAACAGTAACTCTATAAACACAATACTATGAACACACAATTCAATAAACAATAAAAGCTCCAATATTATTATTACAAATAATACGAATACTCTCCTAGTATTAGGGTTACAAAACCTTAAAGCTATGATAACTCTATGAATGACTCGTTTTGATTTGATACAGATACAAAACTCTATGCCCTAGGACCTCCTTTTATACACCAAGGAGTCCTAGTCGATTTACAATATATTCCTAAAACTTAGAATATTCTCTATGATCTATTCTATAAATAACTAATACTTATCACGTAAGTAATCTTGATCTCCAATCAATCTTTATCCTTTCTTCTGTCTTTATCCATTCTCTTCTGACAGTAGAAACTCTTTCAGCAGTCTTAATCTTTGAGCAGTTGTAACTTTTGTACTAGCAGCATTAACTTAGCACCAGCAGTAGTAACTTATACACCAGCAGCATTAACTGTGTACAAGCAGTAGTAACTACTTAGAATATTTTCTTCAATCTTCACCAGCAGTACTAACTTTACACTAGCAGTACTAATATATACTAACAGTAGTAACTGTGAACTAGCAGTACTAACTTTATACTAGCAGCACTAACTACTTAGCATATTTTTCATTAAAGTTAATGAACAACACTAACTTTTGCTTAGCAGCAGTAACACAAACCTTAGCAGCAGTAACTTCAAGAAGGCTTTTAATCCCAACAATCCTCCCCTAAACTTGATATTCTTCTTCAAAATCTCAAGTTTCTTCATTGAAAGCTTCATTAATCACCAGGAGGATGCTTCCAAACACTTCAGTTCAGCACTTTAACTAATCCTTGTTAATTTTCCATACATTATCTTCAACATGATGTTTAAACATGGTCTTTAAATTAAGAAGTAAGAAATTATCCATGTAATTCACTGGCTCTGTCTTCTTAAATCTTGCTTTGACTATACTCTAAAGAACTTCCAAGTCTTCTCTGTCAAAGTTGTTAAGCATCTTTCCAAAAGTTAAATACATCTGATTCTTACCATCTGCTCTGATAATTTGAAAATAGCTTTTCTTTCCTTCTTTGTAGATCTTGTAGTCAACAATGGTTGGAGATTTAGTAGATAAAGGTGTAGCATCAATAGTTACATCATCTCCATCATTTGGAACTATTTATAAACATTTCTTAAGCTCTTTAGACTCTTTGTCTTCTTCCAACCTTTTCTTTTTAGAGCTTTCTTGTTCTAGCTCTTCTACTGCTCTCATGTGCTATCTCTGCTTCTGCCTTCTTGGGACTCTCTTCCACCAACTCTGTTTTTGCCTTTTTGGAACTCTCTTCCACCAGCTCAGTTCTGTAGTCAACAAAGGTATTCACCCTTTCCATTGCTTTGTCAAATAATTCTTGAATATTGGCAAATGATTTGTTCTTCAAACTTTTAGGCTTCCATCCTTCCATATTTTTCAGATAAGTACACATGATACTCCTTTGTTGAGCTCTTGTTGGTGGTCTGTTCCTCTTCTCTTTTGCTCTCTTAGCTGTAAAATGTTTTCTTCTTTGGCTCAAGTAATTGTAGCAAACAATCGTGGCTTTTTCTTTCTTCATTAGTCAATTCTTCTTGCTCTTGAGCTTGCAGTCTTTGAGCCAACTGATAATCAACTTCAATTTTAGACTGAATATCATCCCAAGCTATGTTGGCTTCTTCAACTTGTTGAGCTTTTTCTCTGGCAAGACTTTCTTCTTCTTCTTCTTCAGCTTGTAGCTTGAAGGCAAGTTCTTCATTAAGCCTGAGTAGTTCTTTCTTAGACATTTTTTTCATAGGTTCTGGTTCAACCATTTTGCCTTTACCCTTGTCCTGAACCTTGACCTGTGATGGTTGTTGTGGAGAAACTGTTGGTGTAGGTGCTTGCTCCTGTTTATGAAAAACAATCCTTTTAGCCTTAGGTCTTGTGCTATCAGCTATAATTGTTGTAGCAGCAGTTGTTGTTGTAAGTGTTGGTGTTGTAGTTATTGTTGTAGCCTTGGGTTTTGCACTCTTCAATTCTGCTAGTGCTTGAGCCAAAGTCATTTCAACATCAGTTATTGCAGTTGTTGTAGTTGTAGTTATAGCAACACTAATTGGAATTGTAACAACAATAACTTATTCAACCACACTTCTAGTTTCCTCAGTAGTGTTAACATCATCTACACTTTCAACAATCACCTCATCACCATCTAAGTCATTAACACCAAACATATCTTCATGAGTCTGAACATTAACCAAGTAAATGTCTTCATTAGCATCAATATAAGCTATCCTCCCCTGTTTGGATGCATCCTTTTCACCCAAACCTTTATCTTCATAGGATTCTACCCTTCTTGATGAACCAAATCTGTATAATCTTTTAAGTCCATGAGTTCTTGACTTATTCCTCCTCTCTAGCTTCTTGACTCTCTTTTTCAAACTTGCAATCTCAGTAGCTTGAGTGGTCTTTGTAGTCTCCAAAGCAAGAACTCTTGATTGTAAAGTTGTACATAATGCCATCAATTCCTCAAGTTTCAGTCTATCCTCACCACTTCGAAGTGTGTTACCTCTTGCGAGCAGTGGATCATTGGAAAGTTTAGATACATTCTCAGACCTAGTCTGAGCAATTGTATCCCCCATGGTTTCTTGGCGCCTGGGACCACTACCTGAACTAGTTCCTGAGGAACTTGGTTCATTAAGTGTTGCCTTGGATTGGGTCTTATCTATGTTACCACTGTCCTGCTCTGCTTCTAAGCCAGTAGCAGTAGTGGCAGCCCTTTCCAAACTGTCATCCATCTCCTCATTGACAGCCTCATCTGCTACATTGGTTGTAGGACCACTAGGCTGAGGTACCTCAGTGTCCTTTCTCTTTGACCTTCTTGATCTTTGTTTCTTTTGAGGTTGAGATGTTGATGGTTGAATAATGGTGGGTGTGTGATGGGGATCAGTTGGCATTTCTGAACCTTCACCCACTTCTTCTTGATCTTGTACCATCATTGTTTGGAATAATGGTGTTTCCCTTCCAGAAAAACCTTTTCCAACCCTTCTCATATTCCCAAATATCTTCTTAGTGTGAGAGGGTGCAATGTAAATTCTCTTGTGAGTAGGCATCCCTTCAAGTTGTTGATTCACAAACACTTGTACAAACCTTGGATACATCAAAAAATTTCCAGACACATTATCCAAGTTCTTCACCATACTTTCAAAAATGTACTTTGAAAAGTTAAACTTCTGGTTTGTAGCTAAACAGATGATTGCAGATGCCATAGTGCTACTAAACTCATTCCATGCAGTAGTCTTAGAACTTAGGCATTGTAAAATAGTATGAATCAAAAATTTCCATTGTGGGGAAAAGAATGCCTTATAGAAAGTAAGCTTCTGTGAAATTTTCTCATACCCCATCAGTGTAAGCTGTTCAAAGATAGTAGCATTGGGTAGACAATCAACACCTTCAGCATCTTCTAGTTGAAGATCTCTTCTTACAATCGACGCAGTAACGATGATCTTCTTTCCATCTACTAGGGCTTGTAACTGTACTTCCCCATTGAATTGATAGTTTTTTTCGCCTTGACAGTAGCCCAAAAAAAAAAAAAAAAGAATTGTTCTGCTGCACAAAGTGTATATAGTGGGATTAACGGTTAAAGCATACTTTATGATGTGTGCATTCAAAAAATCCACAATTTGTTTAAACCCTTTACTTTCAGCAGGTTTAGACAAAAATTCGACCATGTTGTAAGTATACTTCAAACTTAGATTTTCCATTAGTGCCTGGGTTTTGGATGATAGAATGTGAAAATTGAGTTAGGGTTTGAGATTAGAGATATACAAGTAGAAAATTGATCAAATGGTAATTGAAACCTTTAATCGAAGTAATTAGAAATACCCTCAACAGCATTAACGTTCACCATCAGTTGTAATAGCCCTAAGCCGCATAACATTCAACGGTAGTCGTAAGTTTATCCTAGCACATTAACTCCAACAGCAGTAGTAAGTTATGCCTAGCAGCATTAACTTCTAACAGCAGTCCAAACAATCTGTCTGTTTTTAATATATTCATCTCTCTTTCTGTTTTTCAACTCACCATTTCTCTCAATTCTTTTACTCACGAAATTACTCTGTCTTTTTATTCACACAAAATCAACAACAGCTCTCTTTTCTGTTTTATTCCCGTACAAATTCTCACGAAATATCTTTTACCTCACCAATCACTCTGTCTGTTTTTAATTTTCCACACCGCTCTCTTACTATTTTTATTTCTCTACAAATTCTGTTAATTCTTTTTCTACTAATAACCAGCTTTTCATTATCAATCTAACACTTTTTTTTGCTTTTTCTGCAAAATGTTAGTCCAAAAATCAAGAAAACACAAGCCATAGCTGTTTTCCACTTGATTAAGAGGATGATCTTTATGAATTCTTGTAGTTGGAATAGGACTGACTTGGATTGTTGTATCCAAATATTCATGTCAGCCTCTGCACCATCATCTTGATCATCACTTGAGAGGCCAAATATGCTATAATCTTCCAAAGGAGGCATATTTAGATCATCTGGAAGTTTAATGCTTGTTTTTCTACCAACAGCATTAACTTCATTTGTTCTAGCAGCATTAACATTGTTGGTGCTGTTAACATTATCATCCTTCTCTTGATCAATACTTTCACTATCTTTTCTTGGATCTTCATCAACCTTCTTCTCATCATCACTTGAAGGTTTGGATCCATCATCTTGAGAACTCTTTGGATCTTGGGAAAATGGTGGATCAACAGGCCATAATGGTAGCAAAATGTAATTTTTGACAGGTTCTGTCTCCTTTCTAGCTTGACCTGCATTATCACTTTCTTTTGTTCTTGCAATACTATTAGACTGTGTACCTGCTACAATTGGCTTATAATTCATTGTTCTTGTTAGTGCATCAATATCAAATAGCTAATCTGGTCTACTACCTACAACATTAGGTGTATTCTCACTAAACCTAATATGCAAGTTTTCTTCCACTATCCTTGTTCTACTATTGAATACTCTAAAGGCTTTACTATTCAAAGAGTATCCAACAAAGAAACCTTCATCAGCCTTACCATCAAATTTGCCTAAGTGATCTATGGTATTGAGAATGGTAACAGGACACCTAAATGGTCTCATAAAACTTAAAGTTGGTGTTCTACCATGAAAAATTTCATATGGGGTCTTGTTATGAGGCTTAACTACTAACACTCTATTTTACACATAGCAAGCAGTATTAACTGCTTCTGCCCAAAAAGTAGTTGGCAACTTAGAATCAGCTAGCATAGTCCTAGCAGCCTCAATTAGTGTTCTATTTCTCCTCTCAGCTATGCCATTTTGTTGAGGAGTTCTAGCTATACTATATTGTCTCAAAATACCCTTCTTTTCACAAAACTCATTCATTTCTCTATTTTTGGATTTAGTTCCATTATCACATCTAATAACCTTAACCTTGTGATCTACTAGATTTTCTATCCCATTTATAAAGGACTTAAGAATGCCACTAGTCTCATCCTTAGTAGCTAGAAATAAAACCCATGTAAACCTACTATAATCATCTATGACAACTAGGCAATACATTTTCTTCATAAGGCTTTTTACAAATGTTGGACCAAACAAGTCCATATGCAACAAATGTAAAGGAAGACTAATTGAGTTCTCTGTTTTGGACTTACAAGAGGCTCTGTGTTGCTTTCCCTTTTGACAAGCAACACAGGTTTCATCATTTTCAAAAAGTTTGGAAGGTAAACCTCTTACAAGATTTCCCTTAACCAATTTATTCATGGTTTTAAAATTTAAGTGACCTAGCCTTCTATGCCAAAGTTTAGATTCATCAGATGTGGCTTTTGCAAAAAGGCAAGTTAAACCTCTTTTAGGAACTATGTTCTTTAAATCAACACTATACATATTGTTCTTTCTAGGAACTCTAAGTAAAACTTGACTTTCATTAATTAACTTAAAGTTTGGAGATAAAACAATACATTCAGTGTCATTAAAAAGAACACTATTCTTTTTATCACACATTTATGAGACACTAAAGAGATTAAACTTTAACTCTCTCACAAAATACACATTTTCAAAATCTAGATTACCAGTTTTAATGGTACCTTTTCCTGTGATTTTCCCTCCTTTGGGGTTCCCTCTAAAAGCAACATATCCTCCATCTATTTCTTCATAGTCTGTAAGATAGGACATGTTCCTTGTCATGTGCCTTGAGCATCCACTATCAATCACTCCTTTATCCTGTAAATCCATTTGTGGATTACCCTGCACATTGGATAAGAAAATTAGTTTCTTTTGGGGACCCAAGCCATTACTGACTTGGATCTGCCTTGTGCATCAACATAATCAAACTTCTTTAGGGTGATTGATGCACTGTTGTGTTTAGAAACATGGTCTAAAACTTTAGTCTTTGGTTTCCAAACCCAACAAGCTGAGGCCTTAACAGCATTAACTACTGCTTTTGGCCTAACAATATTAACATTATTATCCTTAACAGTATTAACCCTCTGATTAAAATTACTGTTTTTAAATGTTGTATTCTTGTGAATGGGCCTTTTAACAGTTGAATGTGCTATTTTAGAAAGATATGAAATTGGTCTAACAGCATTCACTATTGTTTTTGAGTGAGCAGTATTAACTTGTCTAGCAGTATTAACTGATACTGCTATTTTAGAAATATTTTGTCAAGCAGTATTAATAGATACTAAGCCAGACTTCATTAGTATTGCTCTTGGAACCATGTTCTTTTTAGGGCAGGGGTGAGTAATTTTGGTAAAATTCTGATGATTCACCCTTTTAGCATTGTTCCTAACAGGTTTTACCACGCTTTGATAATTATAATCAACCTGCAAGTGATCAAAACTTCCACACACATAACAAGCTTTGTTCAACATCTCAAAATTACTTCCTAGTCTCTGAGACATCATATTATTCCAGTTTCTTTGATTGCCTCTAGGAATGTGAGTGTTTTGCCTATTATGCTCAACTTGTTTAGTAGTTCTCCTATCAGTTTTGTTTGTTTGTTTAGCTTTGACAAAGTCTATCTTAACAAAACTAGGCTTAGCTGTTTTCTTTTCAATCTTAGACGCATTTTCTTCCTCACTATCTGACACCCAATCCTCAATAATTGGAGCACCATTATTCTTCCTAACTGCTTTAGGCTTTGCTTTACTAGCCTTAGCTTCACTGTTCTCAACTACATGCTTAATAACTACAGGCTCATTTGTAAACTCTTCTAAGCCAGTAAATGACAAGTCAGGTTTTAGAGGCATGAAATTTCCTGTTAGGGGAGGTGGAACTGCATTATAGCCTAAACCTTTTTTGCAATTATCTATAATTTGACTCTCTATAATCTTGTTTAAGCTTTTAGATGCATTTTCAAATTTGTCTAAATTAAACTGAATGCCATATTTTTCCTTTTGAACTATTTCTAGCTTCTTCATATGCTCCCCAATAGTTATCTCTCCTATTTGAATATCCCATTTTAAGCCGTTAATCTTTTCTACATAAATAGACTCATTCTTTTTATAAAATTCAAGTCTTTCTTCTATAGACTGTAAACTTGTCTTATAAGCTATAATCATTAACTCAGATTTCTCAAATCTTTTCAATAGTTGTTCATTTTGATATTTAAGCACTTCAACAGTTTCAAGACAAGATTTTGAGCAAGTAGAATCATTAGATACCTCAGAATCAGAACTTGAAGATGAGTAAGTCATGAGTGGATAGATAGTAGGTCCTTCATCTGCCTGATCACTCCAGTCATATTCACCAAGACCATCACATGATACCAAGGCATTGGAAGTAGTTGTCTCTACTGGTACACTCCTTCTTGAGCTTTCCTTGTTCATGTTGTCTTGGTTTCTTGAAGCTCTGCACTCCCTAGCAAAGTGTCCCCCTTGTGGAAGTTGTAGCACTCTACCTTGGATTTATCAAAACTAATGGACTCATTGACATTTATAGTAATCCTCATTCATGTATTCTTCAGGAACCTTCTAGCTCTCATAGTCAACATAGCCATCTGGCATCTCAAATCCATCTCTTCCAAGTCATGTAGATGGAGTTGTTGTAGATCCTCATTTACATGTTGAGGATTGTTTGGTTAACTAGAAAAGAATGCACAGATCACAGCATCACTCAAGTTATCAACATTTGTGGAGTTAGCAGCACTAACTTGAGTGCTAATAGTGAAAACTTCATGAGCAGTGTTAACTGCTTCATTGGTGCTGCCAGAGTTGTTAGAGGACACAAAAGCCATGTTTTGTGTGCTTGTATTTGATCTTGATGTCCCTTTGACTTCTGGTTCATATACTTTGAGATTGTTGTAGAGATCATTCATGCTCATTGTCTCTAATTTAGGCTTATTCCTCCACACAATAGCATGTGTGTTCCATTCTAGTAACAAACTTCTCAACAGCTTCTGGTTCACATCTTCTTGTGAAAGTGTTTCACCCAAAATCTCCAACTAACTCACAAGCTTCTGAAGCCTATCAAAAGTTTGATCAAGAGTTTCTGAGCTAGGGGCAGTGAAGTTTTCATACTGCTGTTTCAAGATATTTCTTTGAGTTTTCTTTGTAGCAGCATTCCCACCAAACATCTTTTCAATAGCTTCCAGCAACAACTTAGCATCCTTGATGGAGTTGAACTTTAACTGATGTTCATTGGGTATTCCCATCATCAAGGTGCTTCTGGCCTTCACTTCTAACCTCTTCTAAGCCTTTTCTTTAGCAGTTGTAGGAGGTATTACTTTCTCAACACCTTCCACAACTGTTGTTTTTAGTGCAGTATTTCCATTCTCTATGACCCCCCATAGAGCATAGTCAATCATATGGATGTACTATTCTATTCTCATCCTCCATAACTCAAACTCACCAGGTTTGAGCATTGGAACCTTGGATGCAGCCACTATATGTACAAATTCTGAATCCATATCTTCTAGCGAAGACATCTTGTGTATTCAAACAGGTTCTTCTTGTTCAAAGCTTCTCAACAAGCTCTGATACCACTTGTTGATCCCACTTCAATAGATCTTTAATTCCGTATGCTTGTTAAGGTTTTGTTATGCTAGATAAATCTAACATAACTATAGTAGAAACTTTGTTGAATATATTAAAGATTATGCGGAATTTAATCTTTAATCAATAAGAACAATTCTTAATGAAACAATAACTCTATGAACATAATTATATGAACACGCAATTAAACAAACAATAAAAGCTCCAATATTATTATTACAAATAATACGAATACTCTCTTAGTATTAGGGTTACAAAACCTTGAAGCTATGATAACTTTATGAATGACTCGTTTTGATTTGATACAAATATATAAAACTCTATGCCCTAGGACCTCCTTTTATATACCAAGGACTCTTAGTCAATTTACAATATATTCCTAAAACTTAGAATATTCTCTATGATCTATTCTATAAATAACTAATACTTATCACGTAAGTAATCTTGATCTCCAATCAATCTTTATCCTTTCTTCTGTCTTTATCCATTCTCTTCTGACAGTAGAAACTCTTTCAGCAGTCTTAATCTTTGAGCAATTGTAACTTTTATACTAGCAGCATTAACTATGTACAAGCAGTAGTAACTACTTAGAATATTTTCTTCAATCTTCACCAGCAGTACTAACTTTACACTAGCAGTACAAACATATACTAGCAGTAGTAACTGTGAACTACTAGTACTAACTTTATACTAGCAGCACTAACTACTTAGCATATTTTTCATTAAAGTTAATGAACAACACTAACTTTTGCTTAGCAGCAATAATACAAACCTTAGTAGTAATAACTTCAAGAAGACTTTTAATCCCAACAATTCTCTTTTCTTAAAGTCGAAATAATCATCACTTCACATTTGTCGCATATAGGCATACACTAAGGTAATAAATACAAACACAAGTCTCATTCAAATATGTTTACAACATATTTTTCTTGTTTAAGAAATCTTAGGAGCATTATAACTATTAGGAGTATTAAAACAATTTGTTTAATATGGTTTCTATTGAAAAATTTTGTTTTACCTTCTTGATGTTTGTCTACATGTTTTTACTTGCTAAATGCCCTTAGTCTTGTTCATGTTTAAAACAAAATTAGGACTTTGCTTGCCTATTTTCTTGCTTGTTAAATATTATAGTATTTGTTGCCATAAAAATTAGGACTTGCTGCAAAATGGCCACAAAACTGTAACAACCGTGACTTGAGCAGGTTAGTCAAACCTTTAGTGTTGACTTATATGTCTGTTGCAATGTACGGTTTATGTGATTTTATGTGTTATGTGTGCTATTATGTGTTTATGAGGTGTTGGTAATCCATTTATTGAGTGTGATCATCTCAATAAGATTGGAATAATGGTGAAAAATTGTGAGTTCCTTCCGTTCACTTTTAGGTGACAGGGAAATAATTTTCGTGAATTTAATGTTTTGTCTTAAATGTGTAAGTATTTATACGTATACGTTTCGTTTTTTTTTGTGTTAGATATTTAAGATAAGTTAGTTTGTAGGTGTAAGATTAAGAAAAATGTAAGATTTCTATTTTTAGAAAGTGAAATTTGAAATGAAAAGTTATTCTTAGAAAGTAATTTTCAAGCAAAATGGTTTAACTAATTAGTTTAAGTTTTTATAAAACTAAAGTATGAATGTAATTAATTAATTAATTAAAGAAAATAAAAAAAATATTTTTTAAGTGAATAGTAAAATCCGGATTTTAGGAAAAAAAATAAATAAAATAAATAAAATAGAATTAGATATAAACTAGGAAACTTAGGCCTTATCTAATTAGGATTATGGGGGCTATAAATATAAACCCAAAACCCTCATTCCCTCCTCTATTTTGTGTCGTCCGATTTTGAGAAGCAAGGAGGAGAAAAAAAATTAGGGTTTAAACAAAGGTAAGTTTTCTTTAAATTTATGTTTAATTCAATTTATAAAAATTAGTAAATGTTAACCTAATTATGATGGATTAGAAAAATTAATTGGGGTTAATTAAATTAGGGTTTATACTTCTGTAATTGATGTAATTAATTAAATTAGGGATGATTAGGATTAATTATATGCATAATTGTGTAATTGGTTAGGGTTAAATCACCTTAATTCATGAGATTAATATGAGCAGAATTTAGGGTCGACTTGCTCAGCTTATATCTCATGATTGGAAACGAGTTTTTTTATGAATCTTATGAATTTTGATAAGTTCAGAGAGTCTAGTTTCTAAAACATTCGGCCTCGAACAATTTTGAGTTCGGGAAGGCCTTCAAAAGTCTTTCGCAAGAAAAGTTGTCTAACCAGTAAATACGGGTCAGATTTGGGTCTAATTTCGGGAAGTAAAACCCCTACTTAAAATTTGAATTGGACTTAGCCCTTCTACAGTAGTTAAGTCTTATGTGTCTATTAAGGATCCCCCAAAGGAATTTAATCAATTCAAAGCTTAAGTATGCTTTTTAGAGTCAAACATTTTAGTGCGCAATCAGACCCGATTAGGGACAGTTTCTAAGTTTGATTTTATTTGGATAGGTTATACATGATATTAATGTTTGGGAGTCCTAAGTTAGACTCTAGACACATATAGGAACATGTATGATTTTTGGTTAGAATTTTTGAGGTGTTTAAGTGGTGCGTTTAGGTCGCACAAGTCGGTGTAAAATTCTGCATTAAACCAGAAAGTGTGAAGTGTAATGTTTAAGTGTAAGTAGTAAATGTAAGTTGTTGTAAAGTGTTAAAACAGGTATAGGACTATGATAGAACACGTAGGTATCCATCATAGTTGAGGTTACATCATATTGGGTTGAATGCCTAATTGATGGTAACTTATTTTGTGCTTGTATTGTTTAGATTGTTCGTGATTTTTGTGAAGCGTTTGTGGATTTGAAGCTAGCAATCAAGTGAGTTTCATAGTTAACCGTTAATGCATGCTTAATAGAGTGTGCATTAAAGAAATCCACAATTTGTTCAAACCCTCCACTTTCTGCGGGTTTAGACAAAAACACGACCATGTTATGAGTATCAGCAAACTTTAGGGTCGTCATTGTGTTGGGTTTTGATGATGGATGATGAAATTGAGTTAGGGTTTATGATTAGAGAGTATTTAAAAATTGAAATCAATTAAATGGATTGAAAGAAAACCCTTAATCGAAGTATTTATGAAAATACCCTCAACAGCATTAACATTCAATTGGCAGTACTAAGTTATGCCTAGCAGCATTAACTTTCAACAACAGTAATAAGTTTATGCCTAGCAGCATTAACTTCTACCTACAATATTAAGTTATGCCTAGCAGCATTAACTTTAAGTTACCAGCATTAACTCCAATTCCAGTCCAAACACTTTGTTTGTTTTTATTTCTTACATCTCTCTTTCTATTTTTATTCTAACCAATTCTCTCAATTCTTTTTACTTACTAAGATCACTCTGTCTATTTTTATTTCACATAGCTCTCTTTTTGTTTTTCGACTCACAAATTCTCTCAATTCTTTTACTCACCAAATCACTCTGTTTGTTTTTATTCCACATAATCTAACACTTTTCTTTGCTTTTCCTACAAAATGTTAGTTTAAAAACCAAGAAAACACAATCCATAGCAACTTTCACAGTATTAATTATACCTAGCAGTATTAAGTATAACTAACAGCAGAAACTCAGTAGTATTAAGTATAACTAGCAGCACTATTATACTTAACAGCAAAAACTTTTAATTACATGAATAACAATACTAATTCATACAAAACTTTACAAAAACTTAAAGAGATAACAGACTTTAAGGATTTAACATTCCAATACTAGCAATTAAATATTGAAATATACTTACATCAAAAGCTTTTGTAAGCAAATCTGCAACATTCTTGTCAGTATGGATTTTGACCATTTGAATCAATTTCTTATCATTGCAATCTCTAATAAAATGATTTCTAATCTCTATATGCTTTGTTTTTGAATAAAACAGGATTTTTAATTATGCAAATAGTATTGTTATTGTCAATAAAGATCTTGGTATGCATAAAATTGTACCCATAATCAAGTAGTTGATTCTGAATCCAAAGCACTTGTCCACAGAAACTTGAAGTAGCCACATATTCAGCTTTTGTTGTGGAATTTGCAACCACTGTTTGTTTCTTGCACTACTATGATATTAATCTACATCTAAGAAATTGACAACCTCCTATTATAGACTTCCTATCCAAGTTTGCTCCAGCATAATCACTATAAGTGTATGCTACCAAATCAAAGCGAGAATCTTTTGGATACCAAAGGCCTAATTTTGGTTGACCTTTTAAGTACCTAAGAATCCTTTTCATAGCATGAAGATGTGAAACTTTTAGATTGACTTGGTATCTAGCACAAGCACATACTGCAAACATGATGTCAGGTCTTGAAGATGTAAGATACATCAATGAACCAATCATTGACCTATATATATGAACAACCACTTCTTCTCCATCTTCATCCTTGAGCAAAGGCTTTTGAGTTTCCATTGGTGTGCTTGCACTCTTGACTTTTATAAAACCAAATTTCTTTAGAATGTCACCAACATATTTATCTTGACTAATAAATATGCCATCCTTCTTCTGCTACACTTGTAATCCCAAAAAGAATGCAAGTTCTCTCATAGAACTCATCTAAAATTTCTCAAGCATCAACTTCTCAAACGCAATGCACAACTTCTTATTTGTTGAACCAAAGTTGATGTCATCCACATACACTTAAACTAGCAAAATATCGCCTATGTGCCTTCTGATGAATAAGGTCTTGTCAATTTTCCCTCTTTGAAACCCATTGTCCAACAGATATGTTGACAAGGTTTCATACCAAGCTCTAGGAGCTTGATGTAGTCCATACAGTGCTTTTTCAACCTTCTATACTCTATTAGGAAAGTTTGGATCTTCAAATCCTGGTGGTTGACATACATACACTTCTTCTTCAATCTTTTTATATAGAAAAGCACTTTTTACACCCATTTGATACACCACAAAATCTTTAAATGAATCATAAGCTAAGAATAGCTTAATTGCTTTAATTCTTGCAACAGGGGAAAAGACTTTATCATAATCAATCCCTTCTTCATGTATGTATCCTTGAGAAACCAATCTTACTTTATTTCTTATCATAATTCCCCTTTCATCCTTTTTATTCTTGAAAACCCATTTAGTGCCTATAGCCCTTTTCCTATTTGGTAAATCCACTAAAGTCCAAACTTCTTGTAACTTGAATTATAGAAGCTCTTCCTGCATAGTCTCTATCTAGCTTGGATCCTTCAAGGCATGAATTACCTTTTTGGGTTCTTCCTGTGATAAAAAGCAAGCAAACAAGCAGTTTTGAAGGTCTTTATGTTTTGTTCTTTGTTTAAGAGTAATACTAACAAACCTATATTCCTCCAAATTCTTTGACATATTTCTTGTTTGTGTAGCTGATTGCAAATCTCCAATATCAGTCTGATAAAGGAATGATCTTTATGAATTCAATATAGTTGGATAAGACTGGACATGGATGTTGTTTCCAAATTGTTCAGCAGCCACTGTACCATCAGCTTGATCAATCACTTATGGAGTCTAATATTCTATAATAATCTTCTAAAGATGCATACGTTGGATCAATTAGAAGTGTCAATGCTTGTTTTTCGGTAACCAACAAGATTAACTTCATTTATGCTAGCCGCATAAAGATTGTTGTGTATGTTAACATTATCTTCTTTCTCTTGATCATTACATTCAGTTTTTTTTCTTGAATCTTCATCAACCTTCTTTTCAACATCACTTGAAGGTTTAGATTCATCATCTTGATAACTCTTTGGATCTTAGGAAAATGGTGGATCAGAATCCGATAATGGATAGCAAAATGTAATCTTAACAGGTTCTATCTCCTTCTAGCTTGACCTGCATTATCACTTGCCATTTTGTAACCTTCAAAACCATTAGAATGTGTACCTTCACAAATGCCTTATAATTTATTTCCTTGTTTAGTGCATCAATTCAAATACCAATCTTGTCCCACTACTTACAACATAGGTATACTCTTTCAAAACCTAATATGCAAGTTCTCTTACACTATACTTGTTCTACTAATGAATACTCAAAAGGCTTTATTAATCAAAATTATCCAACAAAGAAACCTCATCACCTACCATCAAAATTTGCCAAAGTGAATCTATGGTATTTAAGAATGGTAACAAGACACCCAAATGGTCTCATAAAACTTAAAGTTGGTGTTCTACCATGAAAAAGTTCATATGAGGTCTTGTTATGAGGCTTTACTACTAACATTCTATTTTGCACATAGCAATCAGTATTAACTGCTTCTGCCCAAAAAGTAGTTGGCAACTTAGAATCAGCTAGCATAGTCCTATCAGCCTCAATTAGTGTTCTATTTCTTCTTTTAGCTACTCCATTTTTTAAGGAGTTCTAGCTACACTATACTATCTTAAAATACCCTTCTTTTCACAAAACTCATTCATTTCTCTATTTTTGAATTCAATTCCATTATCACATCTAATCACCTTAACTTTATGATCTACTAGATTTTGTATCCCAGTTATAATGGACTTAAGAAGGCACTAGTCCATCCGTTAGTAGCTAGAAAGAAAACCCATGTAAACCTACTATAATCATCTGTGACAACTAGGCAATACATTTTCTTTATAAGGCTTTTTACAAATGTTGGACCAAACAAATCCATATGCAACAAATGTAAAGGAAGACTGATTGAGTTCTATATTTTGGACTTACAAGAGGCTCTGTGTTGCTTTCCCTTTTGACAAGCAACACAGGTTTCTTCATTTTTAAAAAGTTTGGAAGGTAAACCTCTTACAAGATTTTCCTTAACCAATTTATTCATGGTTTTAAAATTTAAGTGACCTAGACTTCTATGCCAAAGTTTAGATTCATCAGATGTGGCTTTTGCAAAGAGGCAAGTTAAACCTCCTTTAGGAACTATGTTCTTTAAATCAACACTATACATATTGTTCTTTCTAGGAATTTTAAGTAAAACTTGACTTTCATCAATTAACTTAAAGTTTGGAGATAAAACAATACATTTAGTGTAATTAAAAAGAACACTATTCTTTTTATCACACATTTGTGAGACACTAAAGAGATAAAACTTTAACTCTCTCTTAAAATACACATTTTCAAAATCTAGATTACAGTTTTAATGGTACATTTTCCTATGATTTTCCCTCCTTTGGGGTTCCCTCTAAAAGCAACATATCCTCAATCTATCTCTTTATAGTTTATAAGATAGGACATGTTCCCTTTCATGTCCCTTGATCATCCACTATCAATCACTCCTTAATCCTGTAAATCCATTTATGGATTGCCATGCACATTAGATAAGAAATCAGTTCTTTTGGTACCCAACCATCACTGACTTAGGATCCTGCCCTTGTCTGCAACATAATCAAATTTCTATAGGTTATAATGCAGCAGTTATGTTTAGAAACATGGTCTTAAAACGTATAGTCTTTAGTTTCCACAAAAAATAAACCCAACAAAGTCGAGGCCTTAACACCATTAACATTATTTCCCTAACAACATTAACACTGCTTTTAACCTAGCAGCATTAAACTACTGCAGGGTTGCCTAACAGTAGTAACATTTTTATCCTTAAGTAGTATTAACCCTCTTATAAAATTACTAATTTTTAAAAGTTGTATTTCTTATGAACAGGCCCTTTTAACAGTTGAATTGTTGTTTTAAAAGACATGTCATTGTCTATGCAGCATTCGAATGTTGTTTTTGAGGGAGCAGTATAACCTGTCAAGCATTATTAACATGATACTGCTGTTTAGAAATATTTTTCCTAGTAGTATTAATAGATACTAAGCCAGACATCATTAGTACTACTCTTGGAACCATGTTCTTTTTAGGTCAGGGGTAAGTCTTTTTGGCATAATTATGATGATTCACCCTTTTAGCATTGTTCCTAACAGGTTTTACCTACCCTGTTGCAATACAATCAACCTGTCCAGGATCAAAACTCCACACAACAATAACAACTTTGTTAAACATCTCAAATTACTACTAGACTCTGATACATCAATATTATTCTAGTTCTTTTATTGCCTCTAGGAATGTGAGTGTTTTACCTATTATGCTCAACTTGTTTAGCAGTATTCCTATCAGTTTTGTTTGTTTAGATTTGACAAAGTCTATCTTAACAAAATTAGGCTTAACTATTTTCTTTTCAATCTTAGTTTGAGACACATTTTCTTCCTCACTATCTGACACCTAATCCTTAATAATTGGAGCACCATTATTCTTCCTAACTACTTTAGGCTTTGCTTCACTAGCCTTAGCTTCACTTTTCTCAACTACATGCTTAATAACTATAGGCTCATTTGCAAACTCTTCTAAGCCAGTAAATGACAAGTCAGGTTTTGGAGGCATGGAATTTCCTATTAGGGGAGGTGGAACTACATTATACCCTAAACCTTTCTTTCAATTGTCTACAATCTGACTCTCTATAATCTTGTTTAAGCTTTTAGATGCATTTTCAAATTTGTCTACATTATACTGAATGTCATCTTTTCCTTTTGAACTAATTCTAGATTCTTCCTAAGCTCCCCAATAGTTATCTCTCCTACTTGAATATCTTATTTTAAGCCGTTAATCTTTTCCACATACACGGACTCATTCTTTTTATAAAATTCAAGTCTTTCTTCTACAGACTATAAACCTATATTATAAGCTACAACCATTAACTTAGATTTCTCAAATCTTTCCAATAGTTATTCATATTGAGATTTAAGCACTTCAACAGTTTCAAGACAAGATTTTGAGCAAGTAGAATCATTAGATACCTCAGAATTAGAACTTAAAGATGAGTAAGCCATGAGTGCATAGTTGATGCTGATCAAAGTGGGAACCATATAAAAGGAGGTCTTCCGCTGTCAATGATCTTGCCTCTGGCACATGAGGGTGAGAAGGATACTGAGATTATGGAACTTTAGGTTCCTATCTTGGTGAGAGTGGTTGGTGTTCAGTTGATAGTTGGTCAAAGGTGTGCTTAGTGGGTTTATTATCAGGTTCAGGTGAAGGTGATGTCAGGTGAGTTGTTCGTTTAGGTACAGGTGTAGGTTTCACTACAGTGTAGGTGGTGAGATGTTGTAGGAAATGGTTCAGAAGATGATTGTTGATCCTCAGCTTGTATCTACTGTCCCTACAACTTTGACAACAACAAGCAACAAGCAGGCAAATAAAGGTCTTGGTAACACACCCTAAAACCCTTTTCATGTTTCCAAAAATCTTTGAGGTCAAGACACAGCCAATAAGGGTGTTTATTCTCATTTGTATTTCCAAATCATTTGTAGAAATCGTGGGTACATCTAAACTTAGTTTTTACTTCAAATGTTGCCACCCATTCCATCAAAATCATTTATTGAAAAGATTATAAACCCTGCAATGGAAAGACAAACCAAAGCATTTCTAATACTACAAATTGATCCCATCCACCACTTTTAGGCTTAGCAGTGTAAAATATGATGGACAAAAAATCTCCATTGGGGTGTGAAAAAGCGTTTCCAAAAAGTAAAAGAACCATCAGTGGATAACTCGTATTCCCCATTCCCTCAAAATTTAATTAATTGGCACATAGAAATCGCCTGAAGCATCAGCTAATAAAGCTTACTTCAACAAATGTCCTCAGTGATTGTAATACACAAAGTATCTATGGTAGCTCTTAGTTCTAGAGTCCCATCAGCACAGTTTGAGGCAGTTGCATCTGCCAAACTTTTTTACTTGGGAATCATGGATAGTAGGATTGTGAGTCAAGGCATACCTGATATGCGAGCCTTTTAAGAAATCTACTATCTCTGCAAACCCTGCACTTTCTTTAGGTTTCTTTAAGAATCCCACTTGTATAATGCCTTGTCCGCATATTTCAGAGAAGCCATTCCTTTTGAATTGTAGTAACGAGGTTGTGATTGTTGGTGATTATCAACTAGGTTTGACGCGTTTTGGTAACTTAGTACTGATTGGAACTGCTAATTTACTTTATATGCGAAAAATAATGAATTTCAATTATCCCTCTGAGAAAATAGGCTCTTTTTAATGAAGAAAACTATTGTAGGTGAGATAAAACAGTAAATATCTAATTTTGTATCATTACCCGCTTAAATATCCTCGCAATTTGCTCTAACGGTTATATTTAGAGAAAAGTCAAAGTTGTGAGACCAAACAGTACTAATGACTAGTTACCAGGATTAATATTGGCCTAGCCAGACATAAACTGTCAACCAGTTATTAAAATGTTTATTGTCAGAACTAAACAATAAGCTTACCAGGATTAATATTGGCCTACCAGACTTAAATCTGGTCAACCAGTATTAACAATTTATTGTCAGAACTAACAATAAGCTTACCAGGATTAACTAGTAAACTACCAGAATTAATATTGACAATACCAGAATTAACTTTTGCACAACTTCAGTTCAACTTTAATCCATGCTCCAATGCAATCCAAGTATAACCTGAAAACGTTAAGCCACACACAAAATATACTACAAAATGACTTGAAAACACTTATTACTACTAGGTCTATGACTACTAGAATTAATATAACCTATCATAATTAAGTCTACTATCTAGTATGACTAAATTTACAAACTATACATTTAATCCTCCCCTTAAATGTAGCTATGGATTTATCATACCAATATTAACCACTAAGAAATGAAACCTTGGTCCATCAAAAGCTTTGGTCAATAGGTCAGCTACATTGAAGTCTGTGTGAATTTTCTCCACCCTAATGAGCTTCTTTTCATAAGAATCTCGTATAAAGTGGTGTCTGATCTCTATGTGCTTTGTCTTGGAGTGATACACAGGATTCTTCACAATGCAGATGGTGCTTTCATTATCAATGTGGATTTTGGTATTCATAAAATTGAAACCATAGTCCAACATTTGATTCTGAATCCACAACACTTGTCCACAGCAGCTTGCAGCAGCTACATATTCAGCTTCTGTTGTAGAGGTAGCCACTATGGTTTGTTTCTTGCATTGCCATGAAATTAATCTGCTTCCAAGAAATTGACAACCACCAGTTGTGGATTTCCTGTCAAGGTTTGCCCCAGCATAGTCACTATCTGAGAAAGCTTCCAGGTCAAAAGATGATTCTCTAGGATACCATAAGCCCAAATTGGGTTTGCCCTTAAGGTACTTAAAGATTCTCTTCACAGCATTAAGGTGTGAAGTCTTGGGAGTAACCTGAAAACGAGAACAAGCACATACTGCAAACATTATATCAGGCCTAGAGGCAGTTAAATACATGAGAGAACCTATCATGGATCTGTATAAGTGTACATCCACTTCATCAGCTTCCTCATCTTTTGTCAATGCCATCTTGGTCTCCATTGGGGTTATTGCAGTTTTCACACTTGTAAGGTCAAACTTTTTCAGCATGTCTGCAACATACTTGTCTTGAGAAATGAAAATTCCATCTGTCTTTTGTTTGACTTGCAATCCAAGAAAGAATATGAGTTCACCCATAGAACTCATTTGAAATATGCCTTTCATCAAGGCCTCAAATTCATCACACCAAGACTTTCTAGTAGAGCCAAAAATGATATCATCAACATACACTTGAACTAGCATGATATCCTTCTTGTCCTTCTTAATAAATAAAGTCTTGTCTATGGTACCCCTCCTGTATCCATGCTTCTCTAGAAATGTTGATAGAGTAGCATACCAAGCTCTAGGAGCTTGATGTAATCCATATAAAGCTTTAACAACCTTATAAACCTTCTTAGGATGATCAGGATCAACAAAACCAGGAGGTTGAGAAACATACACCTCTTCATCTATAGTGCCATACAAAAATGCACTTTTTACATCCATTTGGTATACTATGAACCCCATAAATGAGGCAAAGGCTAAAAATAACCTGATAGCTTCTATTCTTGCCACAGGAGCAAAAACCTCATCATAGTCAATACCCTCTTGCATAGCTTCAACCCAACTGTCATCTTTTAGAGCTTTAGAAATCTTTTTAGGTTCCTCCTGAGATAAGAAGCAGGCAAATAAACAATGATGTTGATCTTTGTGATTGTTCCTTTGTTGTTCTTGAATGTAACTCATAAGTGCATGAGCTCCTGAATGTATCTTTACTTTGCTTCTAGTTTGCACAGCTGACTTAGGATCACCAAGTATTTGACTTTTTGGGTGAATATTGTGAATCCTAAGAGTAGGAGTTGGACTGACTTCAATTTCTGTTGGTAAGCTGTTGAAGTCAGTTATCACACCCTCTTCATCATAAGATGCCTCATCAAAAATTCCTGTCTCAGACTTGTGAAAGATTTCGAGCTCTGGCATAGGTGAATCATCAGGATCAAGCCTACCAGTATTAACTGAAGGAGTACTGGTAGAGTTGTTTTCAGATACTGTCCCTAAATGCTTTAGGGCAATTTCTTCCAACTCTCTTCTAAAAGCTAGAATCTTAGGATTATCTTCTGAAGTGTCAGTAGAGGAAGCCTTCTTCTCTTGTTGAGGTTCTGTCAAGATCTCCTCTTTCTTTGAATTTGTGGAAGATGTCCTTGATTCAACTTTTTCTTCAGTAATCTTTACAGCTGAAGGCACAACAATAAGCTCTACATCCTCATCTTTCTCTTGAGAAGCAATAGTATTTGGAGTATGTGAAGTACCTGCACTGTTAGTTACTTCTGAAGTACCTGCATGTGGGTTAGCTTGATTTTCCAAAGATACAGGAATATAGTTCATAGAATCAGTAAGATAGTCAATATCAAACATCCATCTATATCCTACTCCTTTGACATTGGGTTTATCTTCAAGAAAATTAACATGCAGATTTACTTCTACTCTTTTGGTTACTAAATTATAAACCCTATAGGCTTTGCTATTTAGTGAGTAACCAACTAAGAATCCCTCATCAGATTTTCCATCAAACTTGCCAAGCACACTAAGAGTATCTAAAATGGTAACATGACACCCAAAAGGTCTTATGTAGCTAATAATTGGTTTGTGGCCAAACAAAAGCTCATAAGGAGTTTTGTTTTAAGGTTTAGTCACTCTTACCCTATTAAAAATATAACAAGCAGTACTAACTGCTTCAGCCCAAAAAGTAGTTGGTAAGAGTGAGTCTGCTAGCATAGTTCTAGCAGCCTTAATTAGGGTCCTGTTCATTCTTTCAGCAACTCCATTCTGTTGTGGAGTTCTGGCATTGCTATACTCTTGTTTTATTCCCTTGTTTCCACAAAATTCAAGCATATCTCTATTCTTAAATTCAGTGCCATTATCTGATCTAATGATTTTAACCCTATGACTAAGCTGGTTTTCAATCTGCCTAATGAAGTTCTGAAGAATGCCACTAGTTTCATCCTTAGAGGCCAAAAAGAATACCCAACTAAATCTGGTACAATCATCAGTAATTACAAGGCAATAACTTGCATGATTAATGCTTTTTACAGAAGTAGGACCAAAAAGATCCATATGCAAGGTATGTAATGGCTCAGTGATTGTTCTTTCTAATCTAGCCTTATAGGAGGCCCTTGTGTTGCTACCTTTTTGCAGTTACACATGTAGGCATTTCTAAAAACCTTAGAAGGTAGACCTCTTACAAGGTTTCCCTTCACAAGTTTGATTAAGTTTTTAAAATTGATATGACCTAACCTGCTGTGCCATAATTTAGATTCATCATATGTGGCTTTTGCAATCAAACAAGCATAATCTTTTGTGAGAGAAGGTGTCTTCATATCAAAACTATACATATTATGTTGCCTAGGGACTTTAAGAAGTATCTGATTTTCCATCCTCAGGCAATCTAAAGTCAGGACACAACATGACATTCAGTTTCAGTAAAAAGAACCTTGTGATGCTTATCACATATTTGTGATATTGAAAAAAGATTAAAATGCCCAAGTTCTTTTACAAAAGACACACTATCAAAATCTAAATTACCAACTCTTATTCTGCCTTTACCAATTATGTAGCCTTTGCTACCTCCAAAGGTAACAGATCCCCCTTTGCATTCTTTAAATCATCCAGGTGATCCTTATTACCAGTCATGTGCCCTGAGCATCCACTATCAAATATACCTCTGTCCTCCATGTTTTTGAGTGGATGATCCTGCACATGAAAAAGAGAAATTAGTTTCTCTTAGGGACCTAGGCCTTTTCAGGCTTGGGTCTGCCTTGTGGTCCTTTAACATTTATAGTTCTAACAAAATTGGATCCACTATTATAATTGGAGTTTGGTCCCTTGTTTCTCGCTCCAATAATAACCTACGAGGTCCTTAACAGCAATGCCCCTAATTCCCATTACAGGCATTAATAAGTCATTCTTGCTGTATTTCTAACAATGGGAATTCTCACAGGTGAATGTGATTTTGAAAAATTATTTCTTTGATTAAACTTATTCACCTGGGGTCTTACAGGACTAAAACTGTTTGAGAAACTGGTAGGTACTGGTTGTTTAGATCTACCGTAGATCAATAATTATGTATAATAATAAAATATTATTATATTTAAAAAATATTTAATATTAAAAACTACCAGGTATTAACATTTAGACCAACAAATTAACATTTTGCCTAACAGAATTAACATTTGCCCTACCAGTATTAACATTAGGTCTAACAGAATTAATATTTTGCCTAACAACAATGAGTTGTACTGGTCTAGGTACAAAGTGATTAGCATGATTAAGCATGTTTGCATTGTTCCATACTGGTTTGGCCACCCCGTTACCAGTATTAAAAACCCTTTGTTTCTTAAGCTCAACCTCTCTTGCCATTTTCTTTTCATAAAAGTCACAATCTTTGATCAAATGACTTAGGCTACCACAAACAAAACACTTTTTCTTGATGAAAGTGTAACCTTCTCCTAGTTCTCTTTCCATAATTTTATTCCAATTCTTTCCTTTAACTTCAGGTGTCCCTTGATTTTTCATTTGTTTCCTCTAGGTTTTTACGTGTGTTGCACAACTAGGTTCATCTTCTTTTGATTCAGACACAACTTTTTCATTAGTTGTAACAGACTTAGACGTATACATCTCATGTGGTACACTTATACTTTCTAATTCAGACTCAGAAGTGTGCTCAGAGAGATTTCCAAAAGATCCTTCACTATCATTTGATTGACAGGAAGAATGCTCCAATGGATGAGTCTCCGAGCACAAATATCATGCTATTTGGGTCCCTTTATTAACATAAACAGTACAAAGAATCATTCCAATTTCCTCTTGTGTTTAGGAGTAAAGTCCCCATTTTAAAGGATTGGGAAACTCCTTTGAAACTATTTGTCTTTGAAAATCTACTGTACAAAGGTTTGTTAAGAAAATCTTCTTCTGTACACTTAAACACAGTACGATTCATTTCTTCCTCATAGCTTAAAACCTCATTGTTTGATTGTATTTTATATCCTAAGCCAACTTTACTAGTTGAAGTCATACCTGAATCAACTAATTTCCAAAGGTTTTTAGAAGAATTTTTCCATGAATCTACTATTTTCTGCAATTGTTCCTTTTCTTTTACAGCTTTCATTCCTAAGCTCCATATTTTTTAAGCTTTTTCCATCTTTGCATATATTTCATTTGCTTGAAATGTAAGCTGTTTATTTAGAGATAATTGCTGCTTTTGAAAAGTAACAACTTGAGCTTCTAATTTCTTAACAACTAGAGTATAGGCAAGTATTTTTGCTTCTTGTTTACCTAACTGATTTGTTTGTTCATCACACGGTGTTTTAAGCTTATTATATGAATCAATGTAAGTTTTAGAACATAATGATACCTTATTATTTGAGCTGATTTCCATGAGTGCATGATTTGTCTCTTCTTCCTCTACTGTATGTTCTCCCCAATTGAGAACACCATCATCCATAGTCAACAAACAGTTCTGATTCTGCTCTTTCTTTCCAACTCCTTGATCTTGATAAAAAGAGTCTCTTTTCATTCCATCATTTGTCCACTGAACTGGTCATTCCCAGCAAAATGACAGTGTTGTTACATTTTAAACATTTAATCTTCTTTTGTCAAAACCAACAGGTTTGGTTTCCATCAATCGTACATCTCCGGTTCTAGTCTTCTTGTAAAACTTCTTCATTCGAATAGCAATCATTGCTATCTGCCAGTTTATGTCCATCTCTTCAATGTAGGGGTGAGCATACCGGACCGTCGACTGGACCGGACCGGAAGACCAGACAGACAGTTCTGATTCTGCTCTTTCTTTCCAGCTCCTTGATCTTGATAAAAAGAGTCTCTTTTCTTTCCATCATTTGTCCCCTTGGATGGGCATTCTCTAGCAAAATGACCAGTTTTATGACATTTGAAACATTCAAGCTTCTTTTTGTCAAAACCAACAGGTTTGTTTCCGTCAGTCTTGACTCTCCTTCCAGTCTTCTTATAAAACTTCTTCATTCAAATAACAATCATTGCTATCTGCCAGTTTATGTCTATTTCTTCAATGTCCACATCATCAATCTGTTCTAGGTCTTCATGAAGCAAGTCTAAATCTTTAGATTGTTTGGCAAAGAGTGAATAAATAACTTCATCAGCAAAACCAGTAGGAACTTCTCTTTTTTGAATATTGTTTGAAGAAGTAGGTGTATAAGTACTGTAGGCACCAATATGACCAGACTTAACCTTGTTAGTGCTGCTATTGTTGTGTGAAACAAAAGCAACGTTTTGAGCATTTGCAGATGATTTCGAGGTACTTATGAGTTCTTGCTCAAAAACCCTAAGGTTATTATACAAGTCATCAATGGAGAAAGTGTCAACATCTGGTTTTGTTTTCAGTGTTATTGCCAGATTTGACCAAGCTGGGG
>BQNB010088979.1:0-27522 GCA_026074375.1 Tanacetum coccineum
CGTGTATTAACGTGTGTGCCCCCAATAGGCTCACTTATATTCGTAACGTATTCGTGCTTTCGACTACCATAATCCAACAGAGCCAATAAAGACCGGTCTCGAGTAAAGTATAAGCAAGGTCTCAAGTAATTTTATTGTAAATTATAAACGTTCTGTTATACATAAGCTAAATGTATGACTATCTATAAGCATATAACTATCACAACAAACTCGATTTATTCAAATCATTAGCTAGTGTAAGATACAATAAGATGTGGATGATACCTCAATGACTTCATGAACGATGTTAGCTGCAAGTAGTTTCTGCTTGAAAAGCTCACCAAGAAAGCAAATGTTTCCAATGAAATGAGGTTTAGTAGATCTTTCTAAACCTGTATCTGTCAAAAACTTCTCAAAAGTTTCTTGGCACTTCGTTAAAAGTAATCTCTTGAACGAAATAAAATAATCCTCAGATGAAAATGACGGGAGCTTCTTAACAAGATCAGAACATAGTTGAGCATACATACTGTAAAGACTAGGCTCAGCAATAGCATTTTCATGTATCGACATAGTAACCCTCTGATTTGCATAGAATATATATATAACAATATACAAATAATGTTAGCATTTTTGTTTGACCTATATTTTGAATAATGTAGTAAAACAAACATAGCCAGTTTCTTGCATAATATATGAACATACTTTTTCATTTGTCCGGCTTTTACTAGGGGTGTAAATGAGCTAGCCGCTTGCGAAAAGCTCGAGATCGGATCGGTAAAAAGCTCGAATGAGCCAAGCCTAAACGAGCTCGAGCCTAAGATGCAGCTCATATGTTAATCGAGCCCGAGCCCGAGCTTTACATACAAAGCTCAGTAGGGCTCGTGAGCCTAAACGAGCATAAACAAACTAAGATATTTTAAGTATTAAACATATATAAAACGTTATGCATTTGTATTATAGGTGAGCTTATTAACAAGCTCAAAATAGATTTATTACGAGTTGAGCTCAAGCCAAGCTTCAATCTTTCATTGCCAAATTGTATAAACGAGTCGAGCTCAAGCAGAGCCTGAGCCTGTATAACAAAAAAAATATATATAAATAAGTTGGGTTTGTGTCCTGTTTAGGCATCTGGTAACTTCAAAATTAGTATTTTCAAAAGTCATCCTTTATGGGTTTATGCTTACAAAAATACTCGAAATGAGAAGGTATGTTTATCTTATGCAAAAGAGTAACAAATATTAATGACTTATAAATGAAACAAGGTGAGTGGACAAGTACACAACCTGTAGAGTATCAACTGAAGTGATCTTTGAGTTGATAAGCAGGTCTTTGAGGAGATCAAACTTCAACTTGTTCACAACACTGCATGTGAAATTGAGAGTCATTTATTTGATAGTATATTTCTATACGCTCTTAAATTTAATTAATCTGAAAACCACTTACCGATCAACTTTATCTAATTTGCTCTCCAGCTCCATATCTCCAGCCAAATATGAAGTTCTTTTTATATGTGTAAAACTTAAGAAAATAATTAATACTGTATGAAAAAGAGGGAGGAAGAGGAGTCATCGGGAAAAGACCAAGCGACAGTGAGTGTGTATTGGTGAAAAGTGAGGACAAATGATTCGTTTTCCTTTTTCTCTTTTTTTAATACTTAATTTTATTAAGAGTTAACTATAATTTTGGTTTGTCGGGTATTTCAATTTTCGTCCATATTTTTTACAAGTTTTTGGTGTGGTACGAAATTGAATCACCCGCTTCGAGTTTGGTCCTATTTTTTAACTACTATGTTGACTTTTTTTTACCGTTGTAAATCATTTCACACAACCACTTCTTCCCTTCCTTTTAATTTTAAGGTGAACAAAAAACACTTTTATCTCTTTCTCTCTCTCTTCACTCATATCACTTTTTCTCTTCACACAAACAAAATCCCAATGACCATCACCATGAGCGACTACCGTCATCAGAATTTCACCGACATCTTTCCAAACTGTCACCAAACACTGGACCCATCATCAAAAATCGCTACAAACATTAAACCCACCATTAAACCGTCACTTAACCCCCACCACAGCCACGTATAGTCGGCCAAACCCCCACCAAACACAAACGCCTTCAACAATTTTCTTCAATTTAAACAAAAACCCAAAAATCCTCAAATCTTACAAAAATTAAAATCCTAAAAATCCTCAACTCTTAAACCGTTTTCATACTTTTTTTATCCATTTTGTACGTTTTTATACGTTTTCATCCGTTTTCATCTTTTATATACAATTTTGTACATTTTTATACGTTTTCATCCGTTTTATGTGTTTTTATCCGTATTTATACGTTTTAATCCGTTTTAAATCGTTTTGGTACATTTTATACGTTCTTATCCGTTTTGTACATTTTATTCCGTCTTTTTATGTTTTTATAATTTTTGGGCGTATATATGCGTTTTTATATGTTTTATACGTGTTGGTACATTTTTATCGGTGTTTTAACCTTTATACGTATTTTTATATTTTTGTACGTTTTCATAAACGTATAAAAACATAAATAAGCATATAAAAACGTTTCAAAACGTATAAAAACGTACAAAACGAAAAAACTGTATAAAAACGTACAAATAACGTATAAAACAGATAAACGAAGAAAAACGCAAGAAAAAGTCAAAACTTAACAACCGACTGTAAACGCCGGTTAGTGAAAACGGAAATAAAACAGTAATAAAAATTACAAAAAAACAAAAAAACGTAAAAAACTTAAAATATCCGTATAGAAAACATTCAAAAAAGTATAAAAAATATCTAAAAAAACCGAAGAACAACGTATAGAAAACCTACCAAACAAGTATATGAAAGGTGGTTAAGAAACGTAAATAACAGTATTAAAAAAATCGAACAAAAAATGCGAACAAAAACGGATAAAACATATAAAACCTAAATAAATGTATAAAAGCGTTCCAAAACGTATAGAAACGTACACAAAACATTTTGACATTAGCCTGGTTTGGCCCGTGCCCGTTTGGCCCAAGTTTTATTTTCCCACGTTTGGCTCGTGCCTATTTGAACCGACGCCCATTCAAACCGTTGTCGAAACCCGCCCGCCCCGACCATTTTGCCACTAGCAAAATACTAAACTATAATAAAATTGCTTATTTGTATCAGTTTAGATAGAGTATTTATAAAATTTATATTAAAAAATCCTTATTCGCGAACCCGAGTTAGCCAAACTTTTTTAACCTGATACCCGACCCTATTTAGCAATGTTGCAAAAATCGTGAATCGTTAGCTGGGCGGTCGACCACCTTGTAGCTTGTAATCGGTCTAAACGGGACTAATCGGCGATTAATCGGATTGACAGTTTTGGCAAAATTTGAGTATTTTTGGCAAGTTTTATGTATTTTTGGCGAGTTTTATGTATTATTGACAATATTTTTTTTCTAAATAACAACTTGTAATAGATTTAAACAGTCATCATAAGTGATCAAAACAAGTTTACGGTGAGTTTTAGGTACTTTCAACAAGATTAGAAGGTTTTCGGCAAGTTTGACCACCATTGACCACTGTTGATCGCCGTTGACCACAGTTGACCTATTTGTTTGACCCAGTTACATAAATTGGCAAAGTCGGTTGCCTTGTAGCGCCTAGGCGGCGATTAATCGGTCTTGCAGACCTTTTTTTGCAACACGGCTATTTAGTATTCGGGTTACTCAGGTTGACCCGAATAACCCAAATAAAATTTTTGACCCGAGTAACCCGACCCAAATAGACTTAATCGGGTTCGGGTTCGGGTCCTGGTCGGGTCGGGCTTTTTTGACACCCCTAGTTTCATGTATATCTTTAGTACATAATCCCATAAAACATTTATCGATATATACACAAGCATAAAATGAATGTATGATCAAATCGTAACGAACTATGAAAAACTTATACCCAAACTGGTATTGTTAGATAATGTTCATTCAACATAAACTGTTCCTATGGCTATAGCTCATCAAAAGAAGTACAATGTTTAGCATATGAACAAGTGACAATTACATCGACATGAAAACAAATTTAGCGTAAGAGGAAACTAAATATGTTGCTTACATAGCAGAGGTTCAGCAAAATAAGTTTTGAAGAACATTCGGGTTGAGCTTTTGAAGAGATGTAGACTGGCCCACTAGGTTGGCAATTAACCCAATTACACGGTCCATTTATATACTGTAAAGCCCGTACCTGTTTTCTAACAGTTGAAGTCCTTTTCGAGTGTGAAGGATTGAAGTCACCCACTCTTCAAACAACTCTGCAGCAGCCACCAAATTTTATTAAGGAGCTATTTCTATTGTCCAATATTAGAGGTGGCAGTTTGAGACTCATTGGTTGAACATGGGCCTAATTGGTTAAAATGTATAAGGATATGGGTCTAGTTTGGTCTCCCTAAATATTATAGATGGGTCTAATTGGTTATTTGATAGAGATTGCAATCATATAACAATTACTCAACGGGTCTAAGCGGGTCTAACGTGTAAAAAATCGCTTTTTTCACTTTTTTCATATTTAACTCAAAAAAAATTAAAAATGATCAAAACCCATCTAGACCCAGACCCAACCCGTTTAGACTCGTGTTTCTAGAAGTCTCATCTAGACCCAGGCCCGTTTAGACCCAAACCCATCTAGACATGTGACCTGACCCGGCCTGCCTATTTTGACACCTCTATCCAATATGCACTTCAGAGGGTAGCTTATAAAAAATTGGGTTTTTACAAACAAGCACACAAACGTGTATCAAAAGTTTTAATAAGGTAACTGATAAACCTTCAAAGGCTCATCATGCATTTATAAGATACAAAGTATAATATTACATTTTCCCTCAACACATTACTATTTTTGGATATTCAAACCTTATACTTACCAAACTGAATGTTAAGATAAACTTTCTATGTGACTTCTTGTAAATGTTACAATTTTGTTACCAAAAATTTCTACACAAAGTTAACTTTAGCTATAAATGATTCAGCATGCTTACCTGTTGTGAATCCATCAGTCTTTGACCAACTTATTAGATAATCTGATACCAAAAACTCAATAAGCTGTATCCTGCTGATCAAGCAGTTAAAATGACAAAACTATTAATAATACAAAAAATGTATCAGGCCATAATGCGCCACTTTACATGATAATCGAGTCTCAGCAGTGCACAGGTAACAATAATGCATGCAAACTAAAGTATAGGCGCTGTTAAGATATCACAGATGTAACAACTCACAAATACTAACAATAATCAAAATTTGGTACTATATGAAATAGAAAGGTTCAATAAATTAATAAAGTTTTAAACCCGCTGGCCATGTACATGATAAGAGCACAAGGTACAATGCTGAGCCGTCGTGCTCAAGCCGTGGAAAAAATGGTGCCACATCACCACTTTTTCTCATAACATCAAAACGCCTCATAACACCAAAAACAGGCTCCTTGGTTAACACCACATTTATGGTGTTACTTTCATATGGATGAAAATTCGAGCATAATACACATGCAGTATAGTAAATAAATCAAGGGGGTTTTCCATTAGTGAATAAAGTTTGACACTGTTTATGTACCAAAAAGAATGCAGCACACATAAAACAAGAGGAGTATGAGGAAGTAATGGAGATGATCATAGTAAACTTACAAAATGTAGAGACTATTATGCATTTCAGGGAAAGTTGATTCAAATGGATCAAGAAAGAGCAAATTTTCTGCTATTAGAGAAATTCTTTAAGAAACTGCAAGAATCACTCGTTGTCCAATACATGGCTCACTTCCAAGCTTACGAAGCAAGTGGTGGGATTTTCTCCAAAGCAAGTGAAACGACTTCTTTAACAAGCTCTATGTGATATTCTGGGGCGCTTAGTTCCTCCACACATTGTAATGCTTCGTCAAGTATAAGAACACTAAAATATTCCTCAAGTAAAGAAATTGTTTTTCTTTTCAGTTAAGTGGGATGGTGTTGGGACATGTCTATAGCAATCCCACCACTGCAATTTACATTATAGCCACATGGACTTTCACTTATAACCCGCCACTGTCCCGGGGAAGAAATTTCCGACTCGGTGATGGTGTTTTCCCAAGTAAAGGTGGTTGGACACCCCTAGGCATCAAACAAGACCGAAGGTATTACCAGTCATCGTTTTCAATTACTGGTGCGCCAGGCATCATCCGGTTCTCGGTCATTCCATGCATCCAGGGCCGTCTCATAGATTTTGGGTGCCTGTTCAGTTACAAAAAATTGAACCCCTTAAACACGAATACTTTAAATACTAGTATAATTAAAATTATAAAGTTGCAACATGTCAAAAAATATAAAAAGTTTAGGAGGCATAGTTCTCTGAAAATATGTACTTGTTAATAACTCCCTCCGTATCAATTTATTAGTCGACTTTTTGAAGTTTTTTTTTAACTTTAATCTTAATAAATTTTATTGGTTATATAATACTTGATGCAAAATATATGAATGAATTGAGTTTTAAATGTATTTTCATTGGTATAATTTTCTTCAAGTATTATATAACACTAGTTGGATACCCGCGCATAGCGGCGGCGATAAAAATTGCTAACCCAACTCGCTCCGCAATTCCTTACCCGCTTAGAGAATTCGTTTGTTTGGGTTTCCGTAGCTTTCCCGCAACATCATATTAACATCATTCTCGCTTGTATAAAGACGCACACACTCTTTTATCCATCAAACATTGTCTCCAAAAGTATATATCTTTTACGAATCAAGTTTGTATTCAAATTAAAGTTAAAGTTGTTAAAAAATTCAAAATAAACCCACTAAAAATGTGAAAATCTAAAAATTTATAAAAATATATCAAAATGGATATTGAATTAAAGATCACGAAATTTTAGAAAATACGATGAAATTAAATCATAAAAAAAATAAATAGATAAAAAGATATGTTAAATTGAAAATAAAAGTGATTTTTTAATTAAGAAGTGACACATGTCACTCTATGATGTAATTTTATAAAATAAGATGGATGGTCAAGATTGCACCTCCTTATCTTAATTTTTGATGAGACTCACATTGTAAATGCTTTATATAATAGTATAGATAAACAAAAATATTTATAATCAAAGTTTGTAAATGAAGACTTTAAAAAGTTAAAAGTAAACTAATAAATTGAGACGGAGAAAGTAAATCATTATGTGCGGCTTACATGCATCCTCAAAACCTACAAATGTCTAGCACAAAGAGTTAAAAAACCATAAAACAATTAATAGAAAAACTTACGAATGAGTTGCTTATAATTTATAAATAACTTATAAATAAAAAACCATAAAACAATTATCACTTTCATATAAAAGGCAACACTTGCCTTTAATGCCACATTTAATGCTCCTCTACCGACCGGGTCGACCCGCCATTAGAACCCGCCGGAACCCGGTTGTTGACCCGGGTCCGACCCAATTTTTTTCATTTTTTTAACCCGATCATGGTTAAAATATTTATACATCTGTCTCATCTCTCTCTTATGTGACGATGCCACAGATCCTTTCGTTGCCGCTATGCATGTTGTGTGACGATGATCGGATCGCCGACAAGAGACGGGTGACTAATTGTTTTATGATGGGTGTTTGACGATGGTGATTATAGCTGGTATTGTTGGGTATTTGGTAGTGGTTAGTTTTGTTGGTTGTTTTTTGGGCGTAATAAACTTCACGCTAATAAGGTACTTTTTATAAAAATTGTGTTGTTGGCTCTTTTAACTCATGAGCTTATTAAACTTCACAAGGGGAATTAATCTCATAAACTGAGCAGTATGCTTAAAAAATAGGCTCATGGTATATAAGCCAGTTATATAAGTTGTGGTCGTAAGTCGTGTATAAGTTGTTGCCATAAGTGTGCGGACTGATTTTATAAGCTCCTATAAACCACGGCGTTGGGGCGTCAAATGTATAAAGTTGAGATTATTCGCATCTTGGCAGGGCAAGTTACTAACTTTGCAGCCATGGCGAATTAATCCTCTTTTTTCAACTATTTATAAATCTAAACATTGGATGCTGTTACGTCGTGGTTTTCTAATTTTATGTTGCTAATGTTTGTTGGGTAGAGATGAGATACATCTCAGATGCGGAATGTGGTAGATAACACACCGTTTTTTAAGGTGGGTTTGTGGACTGTTTATGTTCGCTGCAAAAATGCAGTTCTTAGCGGGTGTTTGGTAAAAGATTAATGGTGCGCTTATTGCCCAAAAATTCTACGTATGAGATGAGGTTGATGGTGGTATCGATTGTAAGAGGCTGTGATGACTCTAAATGAATTCGGTAAAGATGAGATTCTTCGCACCTTAGCGTGGCAACCTATTGCGGTTGCAGCCGTGCCGGATATATCCTCTTTATTCGTTTGTTTGTCTGAGCCTGCTATACAATTATTTTTCGCTTTGTTGATACTTGGCTGCTACTTGGTTTGTTGATGTGGGCTTCGTTATAACTTTTATACAAATGACAAAAATGCTGCCACTCACATTTGGCACTGTTCAAATACTTTTATTATAAAAAAATCTTTTATTATAAAAAGTTCACACGGATCTATCTGAGTATGTGTAATCAGTTTCTTCTGAAAGTAAATCTGAATAATTATATTGTAGCAGACACCGTTCATACACTCTCAAATTACCGTAGTAGCACAAAGAGGCGATGATGATAGATTTTCTGCATTTATGTTTTTTAGGATCACTATTTCCCGACACCCGTATGTTGGCGGGGCAGCCACAGCCGGAATGTGGTTGCAGCCATGGCGGGCATTTCGTAATGTTTCAATATTTGCATATCGGAGCCTCAGTAGCACTTCAAGTTTTATAGTTTTTTTAATAGACTATACCATATTAATTCGAAAACTATCTGTGGGTTAGGGGCTGAAATAGGTCTGTTTGGTGGTCGAAATGGGTGTGAGATTGGGGGCTGAAGTGGGTTATCTGAAACGTATGGGTTTAGGAGCTGAAATGGGTGGGTTTAGGGCTGAAATCGGGGAGTTTAGGTGCTGAAATGGGAGCTGAAAAGGGTGGATTTGGGTTATGTTGATGGAGATGGAGGCCTGCGTAACTCGAGCCTTGAGCTTGAAAGCTTTCATGAGCCTTGAGCATTGTTCACCTTCTCGATTGCAAAAGAGCTCCAATAGCGACTTAGTGCCTGATACAAGTATCGTTCAGAGAAATCCGGCTGCAAATGGCGAGGAATTAATAGCTTTTGGTAAGTTTTTGACTTTACAGACCAACATTAAATCCGAGTATTTATAGTTAACTTTGAGTTTTGCAACTTTATATGCAGATGTTAAGCGGGGATCTGAATTGGCGATAGCATAGTGCAGAAGGATATCAGGAAAGACCAAAGGACTTCGCAAACGAGACGGCTATAGTTTCTGTCATGTGTGATCGGCTTCGCACGTCATGGAGTGAGTCGCCTCTTTGTTTTAAGTTGTTTATAATCAATTTTTAAAACGGGTCGAGAGGGGCAATTCTGTATGGCCCAAGCACTGTTTCTAAAAAAATAGCTCAGTTTGCTGAATATTATTGCGGAAAACATGTTTTATAAAAAATATGTTGCCGGTTTGACCAGTTTTGTATTAATGTATGCATATATGTATCGAAATTACGACCTTTAGCCTCTACCTGCTAGCTTTCCAGTTTAGTAGAATTTTTAGTCTGCTAGGTGTGTCAAATAAGCATTATACTTACATCTACATGCATATCCACACATCTCAGGTTATGCATCCTGCGTTTCCGTTTAACAATCAAGGCCCTGATGTTGGACCAGCTACCCAGGCAACAACTACAGAGGACAATGAGCTAGCAAAAACAAAATTACGTATTAAGGTATTAAGGTAGGATTTTTTTGTCTCACTTAAAATTACGTATTAAGGTACTTCGGTGGTTGTGTATTTCAATATTGCAGATGTACACTTGGGGCACCATTTACTCGGGGCATCGTGTAATTTTGATCGGCTGTGCCTTTTGTTAAAGTATTATAATATTATAATATGTTCATAAGCGGGAAAAAGTTGGCTTACGAGCTTTTCCATGTTCATAAGAGCACGTTAGTCCACAAAATAAGCTAATCCAAACACCCTTTAATCTTACTTTCAGGCTTATGAGCCTATTTGAATTCTGCGAAAACGATTCAAAATTTAATATTATGTGTAGGCCATGCTACGAGTATGAAAGAAGGGATGGAAATCAAGCATGCCCTCAAAGCAAGACTCGATACAAAACACAAAGGTTAGCTTCTGTCATCAATAAAATGATTTGGTTTTAAGAGGCCTTATGCATAGTTGCATAAAATATTGACATTTACTAGATAATTTTGTTTTATTTTGTCATTGTTGGTCTTAGCTTGGTCCTAAACTCCTAATTATATATATAAAAAAGGTGACAGAAACTCGATTCATATTTTTTTTAAGATCAGTGATTGAGAGATAACTCGATCTGCTACATGTCGCAAGACACAACAATGTTATATATTTAGCAAGACTTGCTATATGAAAAATAATGACCCATGTTAGTTAGTCTAACTAATAGTTGTAGTTCTTTAAATTGTTATCTCTACATTTTTCTAGAGATTTTTATATAAATTGTATTTTACAATCTATCAAGTGTTTCAGATATTTGTTAAAAGTTTTTAGTTTTCTAATACATGATTTTTTTTCTTCTTAAAAAGTTTCAAAAAGCAGACTTTTTAAAAGCTTCTAATGATCTCAGCCGTGTTTATAGCCAAATGAACACAACACAAGGTCGGGTTCTGAATTAGGAATGTCAATGGATCATATAGCGATATGATTTATAAGTATCCGGTTAAATGCTTCGTGATACCACCCATTTAATCAAATGTGGGCACAAAAAGACTAACGAGGAACTAAATCCACTAACCAATCGAATGTTTCCAGTTCCAAACTTCCAGTCATATCCATTTGGAATAATAACGCTGGCAAACATCAAAATCAGCAAAACGTTAATAACGAGCAACACTGATAAGCCCAAAGTGCATTAATAATAAAGAAATAAGCACCTACGTACGTCTAAATCACTTATCAACATAAGGCTCAAAGTCTCTGAATGCTTTAGTAGCTTAAACCGCACGAGCTCCACTACAGAAGTTGTGCTATCTGTATTCTTTTTTGGAATTTAGTACTGCTTGCTAAATGAGGTGTAGATTGAGTTGAAGTCATGTACCCTTTTTGGGGGATCAAATCTTTTTAACACGTATAATGTCATAAAACATAATGTGAGCTAAGGTACCATTTTTCATCAAATAAGCTGCTTTTACGGAGTAGTTAATTTTGGTAAACTCACAAGTGTGTTATTCTAAGACAAATTCCTTGAGAAAAGAAAGGGGGAGTGACAGTTCTAAGGAAACTTGCATTATTTGTATAATACTAACTCGAAGAACGATGCAATGAACCATCCCTTTTGATATTTTCAAGTAATCCTTTGCAGGCACGGATCAAAAAGATAATGCAAGCAGACGAGGATGTCGGAAAAATTGCCATGTCATTGCCGGTTTTAGTTTGTAAGTGTTTAAGAGGATGTTTGTTTTAGCTTATCTGATGGGCTTATGAATTTATGAAAACTTCGAAATTTAAGCTTATGAACTCAAATAAGCTATAAGCTCAAGTTGATGAACCTTTAAAACTGAGATTATTAGCTTTTCACAATTTCAATAAGTTCATGAGCTTTTTCTGTAACAAGTCAATTAACAGTTGAATATAAAATTTATTTGCAGTGTTCTTCAATCACTATTTCAAATTTCGAAGACTAATATATATGGTGTGTTTGGGATTACTTATAAGCCTATTAAAAATGCGATTAGACCCGTAAAAAGACCATTTTGTTGGTATGAGTATAAAAGTCATTTTTTTATTCAAACAAAGCAAAAAAGATAGAAAAACTAAGCAATCCCAAACACCCTCTTATCTCTATCATGATATTTTTTACTGTACTGCTGCTATAATACGGGTCATTTATACACAGGCGGCAGAAGGAGAAGCAATACTGATGTATGCAGAAGCAGGTGTGGTTGGATCTTTGCCCGTTTAATGGGATTGTTGAAAGCATTTTAACTTGCAAAAGTTGTTCGATTCAGGTTGAATGGTACTCTTTTTTTAGTACTCATTGCTTTCTTATAACTCTAGCTGCTAACTACATAAGCAGATAATCTGCTACATATATTTTTTTAGACGATGTTGATAAAGAATATTTGAAATTGTGATTAGAAAATCCATAGTAGTACAGTAGTAATCTAAAGGTCGCACTTCAGTTTTTGTCCTTTTTATATACACATTTGGTGGAAACTAGAAGATGAATATTGTTTTAGTGGATATCCAACGGGTACAACTCCACTACACATCACATATTTGGTTTTCAATAGTGTTTTATTGTTAGGCCATGTCGTATAAACATTATATCTGAAAGACGTCGTTTTAGTTAGGCTAGCTGGTAAATATTCAAGTGAGATTCTTGAACTGCTTATTTCCCACCTCTAATGAATTATTAATGTTAACCTACCATTAGCTGGTTTAAATGCATCATTGTCTTCATCATTGCAAGGAAGTTTCAGGATTAATAATGCTGTACCGTTATCGTGCAGGTTGACATCATAGGCGTAGGTTGCTATTTTTTCAATGATCTTTGTACATGGAAAAAATGTGGATGCATATTGACGATACCACCTACACAAGAGCCGCAGCAGGAACCGCCATAAGCAGTTCCCCCACTGGTCATTAAGCCATTCCCACACATGGCCTACCTTTGACTACATCAAAAAGCTATATACGACCAACGACGGGTTCTCGAACAGAGCTACATCTCGTGATGAACCGTCCCAGTCAATGGTCAATCTATTAATGCGAATTGCATGGTCTACTCTATATATATTTGATAACACCTAAAAGTTATTTATATCATGATATTTAATGTTGCAAGTCCGAGACTAGCAGAGACTCTCGGTGATGAAACCGTCCGAGTCAATGGGTTCATATTTTTGTAATGGGTTTTATATTTTGAAACACCTAAAAGTTTTAGTAACATGATATAATTTGCAGGTCCGGCTAGCTGAATTAAAGTGATACCTTAAATGACATCCGAATGATGTAGATGCTGTTGTGATTCCGAAACGGGTTGTTTTTGGCACAGCCAAAAGGAATAAGCTGGTGATGTAATTTATCAGTTAGTTAATATCCATTTGTTATGTCTTGGCATGTGTATTACATAGAAAGGATTTCAGCGTCCGCGCTCCGCAGCGGAGCGCGGGTTGAAAACCTAGTTGGTAGAACAGGCTAGTGATTTTCTTTTATCCTTTAATAATGAATAACAAAAGGTGACTTTATATGTAATAGTTTGGGAAAATTTAACTTCGAATTGAATAATATTTAGAGTTGGGCTTATCCTTAATACAATTTTACAAAATTTTGGTGCCCCTACAAAAATTGAGCCCTGTGTAAATTGCTCATGTTGCACATCTCAATATTCGGGCCTGCATGTATCATGCCACGTGTCCAGGCTGATTTTACCCCCCCTTGGCTTAATACAAAATACATGTTTTATCTAAGGAAAAGAGTAAATGTCGTTTATTACCAACTTACTTTTTCATTTGTACTGAAATGACCAACTTACTTTTTTTATATACATTACACCAACGTACTTTTAAATTTTATTTTACATCACCAATATCACAACTTGTTACTAACACGCTCGCATATACGTTTCACGCTGGCATTTTTATTTAATTTTTCTTATATAATTAGAGTATACGTATACTAATAATTGATAATCATTTTACAGCTAATTTCTCTTTGGGAAACACATCCAGATCCATACCCTGGGTCATATCTTCTTCAACTTTCAACTCTTTCAAGAATCTCCACAAGATTCAATATTTGGTTACTTCATTTTTCATCTCAAATTCAATACACAAAGCTCTCATGTGAGAGCTAATTCACGACCAACATGTACATCCTCTTTCATACTAAGTAGTCTATATCTATTGTCATAACCCTTCTCGTTGACTTCTCGTCTTGTCATCCTCGTTTACCCACCACCCCGAAGATGTTTTCGTCGCCATGTTCTTGGTCCGGTCGCTTTCCTTCAACATGTTCCTCCCTTTGTGCGTGTCGTTCACAATCAACGGTCATCAGACCACAAGATACGGTAAAGGGAATTTATGTTGTTAATTCAAGTTTTGCAGGTTGGCTTTCTAGGTTTGAGGTGTTTGCCAAATTTTTGTGGTTAAAACGAATGACGTTTTAGATATATTGGTTTGCGGGTCTACAATTCAAGAATGAAATATTTGGTAGAAAATTGAGAGCAATAGGTAGTAATAATCACAATAAGGGGTCAGTGGTGATGATTGGGCTGAGTATCACGAAGAACAGGAAGAACAAAATTGAGATATTTGCTTGAAAATGGATGGTATTTGAGGATGATTTAGGGTTAAAGTAGTCATTTGGGTAGTGGGTGCAAATGGGTCGGGTATAACTGTAAAATATAAAATGGGTCGGGTACTTACATGCCACGGTGGAGTATATTAGCAGATTTGAAAGAAAAAAAAAATTAAATTAATGACGTGGAATTCTAGCCGGTCATATGGGTAACATTATCACAAAACAAACAAGTACGTGGGTGTAATGTGTACAAAAAAAAAGTAAGTTGATCATTACGGTACAAGAGCAATAGGTAGTAATAATCACAATAAGGGGCCAGTGGTGATGATTGGGCTGAGTATCACGAAGAACAGGAAGAACATAATGGTGATCTTTATCTGATTGTACATTTGATTATTTTAATCAAATGCACAATCACATAAAGCAGAATATTACCTCTCATGTTCAAATGAACATGAGAGGATCCTTATCCTTTATCTAAACACTTAACCAATCAATGAAGAAACTAGAGAGAGAAAGGATGAAAGGAAGGTTTCTAGAGAGAGAAAGAAAAGAGAATGTTAGATTAATGAACTATGTGAGAAATGAAACCAATCAATCAACACCCTCTCCAAGCTACAGAGAGGGTATTTATACATGTCCTAGCCGCGGCTCATAGGGGCCTTGATGGGCTTTCCATCGGCTTTAGCCCTTTTACCTATTTAAGGTTCTAAAAACTAAGATCTACAAGCTACGTATTCTATGAGTGACCGAGTCTTTTCTCGATTTCTAACAATCTCCCCCTAAGGGAGGTTACTTTAATTTACAAAATTCTTAAGCCTAGCATTCTATAAATGTATTCGTCTTTACTCATGGTCTTGAATCTTTATCATTCAAATTGTGATATGCGTAGTGATCTTTAGACTTTAGGCTTGAGCTTGTTCCTTTAGGCTTGTTTTGTATGTGATCTTTAAGCTTCTTGAGATCATCATCCAAACATAATCTCTTATCATTATCTTGTGATATTTTGCCCTCTTGTGTGCTTGTTACCTTCAGACTGACATGCTCATACTTTTCTTGATCTTAAAAGCTTGTATAGTCATCTTTCTTGAAGTTCTTTAACTTTAACACTTCGTCACTTCAAGGAGGACGTACGGTATCAGAATAGCGGAAGTCTTGAAACATATACTTGAGCTTTCATAATGTCTTCACATATGTCGGTCGAGTATGAACATGTGGCTATGAATCGTGACTTGTCTTGAACCAGCTGCTGCCACCATCGAGATTACCTGCATGAATGGGTCAGTGATAAACAACATGTATGGACGAAAGTATCTTTGTCACTTCGTCGAAGAAGGTTGCAATAATCATGGTTCCCCGTTAATCAGTATAAATACTGCTTGTGATCCGGTAGAATTCCGAGGAATCTCATTGACAAGGTTTCACAGCTGCACTAGTCGTTCTCATTATCGGAGCGTCTCAAAGCAGACAACACGGTATGAGTGAACCAGAGAGACAAAGTCTCACCGATTGAATAAAAATTGATTTGAAAATCAATTGACGTGTCACTTGCTAAAGTGGTTTTGTGACACATCGAGACTTTTAAGCATTTTAAAATTCATCAAATGTCAATTCATAGTCTGGACCGAATCGACATCCAGTGTCACAAGTTTGATCCATATATGATCTCACAAGTCATATACCGCAAAGCTTGTTTGATGTTGGCTCTAGAAGGATTTTCATCGTCATTGTGAATTCTTAGGTATCACTCTGATGTTCTGGCAAAATCACAAAGATAATGTGTAGAAATCTTAAGATATTACTTGTTTTCATAGTGTATGAAAAACAAATATATTTGAATAGTGTCCTAGAGAGATTTATGGATGATCTCTTTTATGGCTCTAGACTCGATAGTGCACTTTGGTTTTAGAAATCGAAGGCTGGAGCAGACTGCCACCATTTCAATACCAACTAACTCGGAGTGAGAAAGTCGATAAAAATGTGTGTTATCTCCGTGAGAAATGAAACAATAGTCTTTTGAGAAACCTTGAGTGGCTAGGGAGGGTTGTGCACTGCATTACTGGGTCCATGATGACTATCTTCAATACCAAACAAATAGCTCAGTGTTTGATAGCATATGTATTGACCCAGTTTCTGCCTAAGTGTATGAAGGGTTTCTTTCTTTTCACCCTTTATCCTTACATTTCTTTTTAATTCTTCAACCCCTTCAATATTTAACAAAACTTCATCACTAACATCTTGTTGGGTTTGTTCCAGTGTTAGCTTGGTCTCAGTCGGCATTTTCTCGTTTCTCACTTTACTCCTTTTATCATACCTAAAGACTTCTATTCTAACTAATGGAATATCCCTGGGTAGATCCCTCCGATTCTAGCTGGATCGTGGGACAAATACCTAACCTTAATCACCTTATAACTCTGATGTTGAATTTTATACACTATAAAATATATAATATAATACCACAAGAGCAATTAAGAAAATTCACTAAGGAAAATTCACTCTTAAAAGATATATATAATATATAATACGTTTATTTAACCAGGAAGTATGATCACCCGAGTCGTTTCCCCAACGACTTATGAAATTAAAACCTCGCTTTAGCTTGGATTGTGATTTGAATGAGAGAAAATATATTTTTGAGTTTCTATAACTAATAATTAAAAGCAACAATTAAAAGCTATTAAACACTTAAATAAATGCACTAAAATTAACTCCTAAAAATATAAACTAAATTTCTAAACCTAAAATATGACAAAAGAAAATTTTAAGTAAAAGAAAAATATTTTTTTGATTATTTTTGAATTTATTATGAATTAAAAACTATTTTAATCTAATTAAATCTTAAAAAATAGCAAATTAAGTACTAAAAATTTAGAAAAATGATTTTTAAACTTAGAAAAGTCTAAAATAACATAAAAACTCAGAAAACTATTTTTAACTATTTTTAAAAATAAAATCCTATTTTTAAACTTAAAATTAAAGGCTCAAAAAAGAAAATTAAAATCTAAAAGGTGTAAAAATCTGGATGTAAACCTAAAAGTAATTTTTATAAAACTAAACAAACAGCTAATCAAATAAGCTCTAAAATAAGCTAGATAAGCTACGGCTTATAAAATGAAAAGGAAATGAAAAAGACTACTAGTATTAAATGGGGGAAAAGGTCAAGTCGAGCTTAATCTTTTATAAATGGGTGTCGTTTAGACCGAGTCTAACAGTTAGAAAAAATGATCTTTTGTTAAGAGATTAGTTCTGTTTAGTAGAAAGTGGAAACAACCGCGATTAATGAGTATTAAGATTTTGGTACGTGTTGTTTTGGGTTATAACGTTATTATCAGGGAGGGAATTAGGGAGTCCCGTGAAGTCCCAAGACATCTATGAATATTTTCGATGTAGTGATATTTTTTGAAAAAAAAAACATCATTTTTTTCTGAATGCATCTTAAATGCTCCCCGTCTATTAAAATGTGTTTTTATTATTTACGGTTTAACAAAATTTTGCGCACCCGGTCATGGTCGTTATTCCGTCCCTTATTTTAAACACTCTTCTACTTGTTTCATTTTTCATGAACAGTTTGATTTTTAACTAAGACCATCCAAATGATACAAGTATCAAGTATATTGAGGGGGCGTTTGTTTAAGCTTATATGTGGCTTATGAGCTTATTTGTGTGTCGGCTTATATTTCATAAGCCTCAAATTTGCAGCTTATTTGAAGACTTGTGGGCTTATATAATCTTATTGTGATATGATAAACTCATATAAGCTTGTAAATCTCAAAAATAAGCCTGAGAATTGAGACTTATGAAATATAAGTCGAAATCAAATAAGCCCATGAGCCCACATATAAGCTTAAACAAACACCCCGGCCCCTGATAAGACTTATAAAGTCCCATTTTATATTAGCTAGAATCTAAAACTTGCTCACTTAACTCGTGAAAATATAATAAATTCCATATTGACTACATTTTAAAACTGCAATCTAATTTTCAATTATATTACTACTTAATCTAAGGTGACCAGCCGGGAATTACTTTTTTGCACTACATAAATCTCTTGTCAACTTTTAAATTTGGTCTTTGTTACTTGGAATTTCAAGTTTTTCACTAGATTTGTAAGATTTTACGTTCAGGTTTTAATTAATTATTTAGTTATTACCTGTTGTAATATAGGAAGGTGGGAGGGCTTTGCCTAGTCTATATAATATATATAGCTTATGACTCTTTTATTGAAAGTGTATAAAGAGAGAACTAAATTTTATATTTAGAAACTAATCAATGTTTAATCAATACTTAATTTTATATTTGGAAACTAATCAATATTTAATCAATGTTTTTTGGAAACGGGGTTTTTGTTAGACCCGATCAAATCACTGGGTCACCGGTTCAACCGGTTCGACCACCGGTTCAACCCGGTTTTCCACCGGGTCAAACCGGGTTTCAAAAATATAAAAACCGGTTTAATTTGGCTCGTTTGGTCTCTAATCGACCTGGTCGAGTTACCGGGTTACCGAGTTACCGAGTTACCGGTTCAACCAATTCGACCTTCAAAAAATATAAAAACCGGTTAATTTGACCCGCTTTCGACCGGAAACAGTTCAACCAGTTAAACTGGCCGGGTCGAGCCGGGAAAACATTATGTTTAATCCAAAATCCTCAAACTTTTATTATTTTTCGCTTATAACGCATTAACTTTACTATCTGCCGCTATAAAATCCTGTTGCTATGCACGGGTACTCGTCGAGTATATAAATAAGCCAAAACGTTTTTGGCCAAAATCAGCTCATTATCATATATTGACCCAATCCAGCCCATTATCATATATTACACTTCATCAAAATTGCAGATGTGCACTTTAAGTTAATGACATATACCTATTAAAGGGTAATTAGTACACAACGTTAGAAAATTCAATGAAAATTAAAAACGAACTGTATCTCATTGTAGACTTTGAATTTATATCGTTCTTGATTCAAAAACAACAAAATCGCACCTTTGAAAGAAATTACACGTCGCAGTAAAAAAAATTGTCTGAGTATATTACCTCGTGAGTGGTATTGTGGATTACTTCTAAAGTTCTAAGTACCATGAAGACCACAGATGTGACTGACTGAGTCATGATGGGCCTTGGTTTATAACTTGTAGGCTGGTTAAATTTAATCGGACTATGTAGATTATATTTTAGATTTGGACGTTTTATCGTTAAAATTTATGGATAAAAAATAAAAACATACTAAATGGAATTATTTAGTCGCCGCTTTTTACTATCAAACTATGTACTCATACAGTTTATTAACGCAAGAAATGGTATGTAGTGACGTAGTGTGATGATCTGGCAGGCCCAATGTTAGTGGGCCTAAAAAACACTTGAGCTCAGGAAAAGAAGAAGAGTAAAAAATGAATGTGCTTTTATATATAAGAGAAACCATGCCTCGTTATCACGATACCCTTCTTAACAAATTTCTTGTATTAGTTTATAAGAGAGGTCTTTCGCACTCTTTTGTAAGATTTACATCGAATGTTTTGGAATGTAAAGGAAATTGGGTGTTAAATCTGAAAAGAGTTAGTATTGGTTGTTGAGTTTTCGAGTGATAGTTATAACCTTAGGCCGACTGGAGTCTAGAAACTGGAACACACATCTGGAACCAAGCGTCACGATTTATTTTTTGACAGTCGTTTCCTTGTTAGATAGGTTAGTTGGTCCGAACCTTACAATGAGTTTGAGTCTATTAGGTTTAGGATTTGGATTATGTTGCTTATTATCAAAGATATGTATTTAATATGCATTTATCTCATATGCAATGAATTTAAGCAATAAACCATTTTTGTTATTTACATTCCAGCTTTTACTTTATACAGAACGATTCAAAAAGTTTTGCGTTTTTACCGAAGTATCAAAACTTACTTAACGTGAAAAAACTTGTAGGTATTCAATATCATTGGTCATTACACATAGATGAATACATAAAACCATAGTAATCTTAACGGAGCCAAAAACTACAACTGGGCTTGGGTCAACTAACGTAATATGTTTAATACTCTCGTGTCATTTGAGTGACGAAATCGCAAAGTTCGAATTAAAGAACAAACTATTTTAATTGGAAAAAAAACAAAGCAAGATAGTTATCATGATAAAAAAAATCGATACTTTGAAAGTAATAAACAAAACACTAAAAACGAGATTTTTTTTTACGATTGTCAACTTACGGCGACGCATGGCGGCGCGTTAAGAGGTGGAGGCAGCGATTATTATAGCATTTCCTATAAACAATTCTATAAGGAACTTCTAGCCGCCTACTCTTAAATGGTTTAAGATTATTAGAAGAACTGTGATCAATTGTTGTCTTCTAAATTTGACGGCTTTTACTGGCGTGTCTCCATGGCTACAATCGCAATTCCGGTATATATTTTTTTCGAAATTTAATTAAAAAGCCAATGACCTCGTCAGCTAACTCCTTACGGTTTGGGAGTCTTGATCGAAACAGTAGAATGCGTTTTTTGAGAACATGTAAACAACGGTGATTGGGGTTTAACGGGTGGCATTGAGCTGGCGGCTCAAGATGGTTGATCGGGTACGAGGATTAAACCGAAGGCTCCGATACCATGTTAGAAAGTGAAAACATCGTTGGTGACTAGGTATCGTATCTCATTGATCAAAATAATTCATAGGTGGATACATAAATAGCATAGCAACACCTAATTAGACCTAAAATTATAAAAGGTTTTGTGCAAACTAACTGATACATCAATAGTCGGGTACCCTCCGTGACTATATTTTTGCGGTGCGAGCAAATGTTATCCGGCTAAGCGTTTTTCTAACGAAAAAAATAAAAATCTCTGCAGTAAGTACCAGTAAGAGTTGATGAGTGAAAGTGATGGTATATTGAGAGACTATTTTTTCTGTAACAAAAAACATTTGTGTGTGAGAGATATGAAATGGTTTGTGTGAATTTATATTATGGTACGCATGGTTACTACATTTTTTTAATATTCATTAGTGGATGTAATTGATTTTAAGCGGTTACACGCTTTTAATAATTATTGGAGGCCATTACAATGATGGTTTAAGTGGTTACACGTTATTAATGATATTGCTTATTCTTTTTTTAAGATTTAGAAATGATAAACTTGGACAAATTCAATAATTATTTTTAACAGTGAACAATCACTACATAATAAAAAATAACAAAATTTACTGTAGAAGAATGTAGTAGTTAAGTAAATGATCATTTCTAAGAACCCGAATAATCACAAATCAAATATCAAAATTCTAATAATTTGACAAAATAAAACCCCAAACGGGTTATCATCATCATCGATCATCAATTCAAAGCTACAATCACCAAATCACTAACATAACACGATGAAAAAAAAAATTAGCTAAAAATTCTCAGCCACTTCATCAAAATGTTAAAAAGAATTTATGATCACGGATGCTTGCAGATCAACCTTTTAATTCATAAGACTCTATCCCTAAAAAAAATCCAAATCCATCAAACCTTACGCAGTTGCCATCAACGATGTAAGCCCTCAACATTTCTTGAAATCATCCTTGCAACAATTAACCATGATGTCATCAAACATTTTAACAAAATCATTCAAATCAAACATCTTAAACCCTCTTCATTCATCTCCAAAACCTTCATCACCATTAAAAAAAATGACGTCACCAGAATAAGAAGACCTCCATTTCTTTGGTACCCGTATTCCTCTTCTGCTTTGGTACCTGTATTCCTCCAAAGCCATGATTCTTTAGACTTGGCCAGCGACGAAGACAATGGCGGGGCGGGGGGGGGGGCGGGGTAGCGGCTGACAGCTCTATGATGTATTCCTTTAAAATGAGATGGATGATCAAGATTGCATCTCCTAATCTTATTTTTTAATGAACCCAACAACTTAAATGTTTTATATAATAGTATAGAAAAGAAAGGTGTTTGTGTTTTTAAGAGAAATGAACATTGTGTAATGAATTTTGTTAGTGTGTTAGGTTTTTATACTCTTTGAGTTTGTGGTTTACACTTAAATGATGTTTAATGGACCGTTACAAATGGACCACATGAACGCAGTAGTTACAATTTGACTGAATTGATGACAATATCAATGTTAGCAGTTACAAGTTGATTGTATTAAAACGTATATGGGTCGTTACTTTACCATTTAATTGGTTGTTACATGTTTTGGGGTGTTACAAGTTTTGGCTATTAAAGGATTTTTAAGACTTTTAAATGTGTATGATGTACATTGTCTAATGGTTTTACATCTTTCCCGATAAGTAATCTTTTTTACTTAAATTTTAAGACTTTTAAAAATAGATGAGTAAATGCTTTATAAAGTAATATAAGTATAGATTGTACCTATTACGTGCGACATGTTTTTATAGTGACATTTTATTAAGGATATGGTATGATTTTGCATTATTAAGGCATGATTATAGCAATATTAGATATATGTTACTTTTTTTAGTTGTTACAAGTCTTAAGGTTGGAGGGATGTTACTTTGGTTTTATAGATCAAAAAGGAGAAGATGAAAAAGTAGAGAAAAATTCACCAAAGAACATCAAGCCATGAAAAAAGAAAGAGAGAAATAGATCTTTACCATTTAATTGGTTGTTACATGTTTTGGGGTGTTACAAGTTTTGGCTATTAAAGGATTTTAAAGGCTTTTAAATGTGTATGATGTACATTTTCTAATGGTTTTACATCTTTCCTAATAAAGTAATCTTTTTTACTTAATTTTTTAAGACTTCTAAAAATAGATGGGCTAAATGCTTTATAAAGTAGTATAGATATAGATTGTACCTATTACGTGTGACATGTTTTTATAGTGGCATTTTGTTAAGGATATGGTAAGATTTTGCATTATTAAGGCATGATTATAGCAATATTGGAGAGCTGTTATTTTTTTTCAGTTGTTACAAGTCTTAAGGTTGGAGAGATGTTACTTTGGTTTTATAGATAAAAAAGGAGACGATGAAAAAGTGAATAAAAACTCACCAAAGAACATCGAACCATTAAAAAAAGAGAGAAAGAGATACAGTCATGTGCATCATGTTGATAAGGTAGCAGCGGTTGGCAGCAGATGGTGATCAAGCTAAAGTAGGGGAGAGCAGGTGGCAGCCGGTCATTCCGGCGAGAGATCGGCATAAACGGTGGCGGAAGCCGGCGGCAAACAGCGGCTGGTGGCGTCCGGCGGCAAACAGCGGCTGGTGGCGTCCGGTGGTAGGGCCGGCGTGATGAGGGTGGGGGTGGTGGATGATAGTTTTTATGAGATGAGAGAATAGTGAGTATTTTTTTTTTTTTTTTTTGTGGTGTGTGAAATGGATTGTAGTTATATTTATAGTGATAAAATGTAACAACCTTTTTAATGGTTTTTAAAAGGGGTGTTAAATTGTTTGGCATAATTTAATTGCTTGCATAAAAATATTGTACATTATGTTTTGTAACTTGAAATGTAACAGCATTTTTAATGACTTTTAAAGAGGATGTTAAATTGTTTGGCAGAATTTTATTGGTTGCATAAAAAGATTGTACAATGTGCATAAGGATTTGCACTACTTAAGACTTCTTTTTATAGTAATCTTTTTTACTTAAAATTTTAAGTACTTCTAATTTTAGAAAATTAGCTAAATGCTTTATAAAGTAGTATAGATTTTGAGGAAATTGGAAGTGGGTTTTCATAGTACAATTGTTTTCAATTTATGCCCCCCTATAGTTTCGAACTTTACGTTTGACACCCTTTACTTTTAAAATACGTGATAATTTTTGTTTTAGGATACTTCTAGAGTAGGGCTGAGCATATCGGACCGTCGACCGGACCGGACCGAACGTATTTTCTGTCCGGTCTTCGGTCCATGCTTTTTGTTACATTCGGTCGTCAGTCTTACAAAAAAACCCGATGATTATGTCTTGTAGGATCAGATCGGACCGAAGACCGAACCGGACCGACCCGTACCGGACCGTACCATTTCGGTCCGGCATTTTGAACAAATTCGGTTTCGGTCCGGTCCGGTCCGGTTTTCGAACCGTGAGCACCCTTTAATAAAAGTACAAATTTAATTTCACTATAGTTGATCCGTTCACCTTTTCGAACACCGCGAATTTCAACTCAACGAATGCTTAACGTAATGTAATTGAGAGTGGGGCGGAACCTGCTGTAAATATTAATAATATTGGAGACAAGATTCAACACGTTTAGTTGGAGAAAAATGTATTTTCTTCTCTATTTTTTGTTTTGTAAATGAAATGAATTTAATTTTTATTTTGGCATAAGTCAAAATCGATGAAGTTAAGTGTCATGTTTAATTTTTATTAGCCGAAGTATGATAGTATTAGAAGTTAAGTCGCTTGTATTTGCTTGAGTCCCAAGCAAGTCAGAGTTGCTTATCTCTTCTAATTATATTAAAAGTTGGTTTTCTTCCCCCTCATCTCTATGAAAAGAGATGAAGGGAAGGGGTCTTATTTTATTTTTTTTGAACGGCAAATTTTATTAAAAAGCTAGCAAGGAGCTAGACAAAAAACATTACAAGGAAATCAAATAAGGAGTTTTTAACCAAGACTCCCAAGAGAATGTCTTGGCACACCTACTAGTACACCACATAAAGAAACGAGATACAATATCATCGAAAATCACCGACCGCCTAGGAGGATTAGCATTGAAGATGGTTTGATTGCGAAAATTCCATAAATGCCACCATGCCACATAAAATGTCCCTTCGAACATCTGCTTAATCTTCGAAGGAAGCCGAATTGAAGAAAACCAACCGGTCCAATCCACAAAAGAATTCACCTCGATCCAATTAATGTTCCACCAATGACATATGCGACGACAAATTGAAACCGCCAAATCACACTTGAAAAGAATATGACTAATATCTTCAGGTAAGAGACCACAAACGGGACAAAGCGAAGACTCAATCTCCACGCCTCGGTATAGAAGATTGCATCTAGTCGGAAGGCGATCTAGACGAGCACATTGCCACGAAACACATTTGATTGTAGACTACGACACACATTTCAGCCATCTTGTAGCCTCCATCGAAGGAGGGAGCAAAAGATCATCAATTTGCTGACGAATGTCCTTCACCCTAAAGGAACCATCTCCATTGAAAACACAAAACCAACGGTCAGCTGAAGAAGAAAGAGAAACCGAATCAAGAACCGAGACCATTTCCAACCATTGCTGTAACTATGCCCCATTTCTAACATCACGACGAAAAGACGCTTTAAGATCCGAAGCATTCCATTTGTCGCTACTGAAATATCATTGAATTTTCAAGAGCAAACAACCGGGAAAACGAATACTTAAAGGACCAAACATCCAAGGGTCCAACCAGAATTTGGTATTAAGGCCATTACCAACACGTTTCTTGATACGAGACATAAAGTCGAAGCCTTTACTCACCAAGGACTGCATTTCGCGAACAATGTAACACCAAGTAGAAGGAAAGTTTACAGCGTGAGAACCAAGAGAATCACCATAAAGGGCACTGATGACTCGCGACCATAAAGAGCCATCGTTGGAAATAAAGCGCCATACCCACTTTAGAAGAAGAGCACGGTTCAATGCATATAAACTGGAAACACCAAGGCCACCCTTCTTTTTGGAAACCAAAATTTTATCCCATGCGATCCAAGTAATTTTTCTCTCCAGCGGGTCTATACCATTAAAAAACTTGCTTCTTATCGATTCAAGAACATTCAAAACTTTTTTGGGGGCTTTGTAAATCGACATGTGGTATAAAGGAGCTGCTCCTAACACAGATTTTACAAGAGTCAAGCGGCCACCAATCGATAACGTTTTACTCTTCCATTTGGACAACCTAGATTGAATTTTCTGCACAATTTCATCCCACGCAGAGGTACGAGACATCGGGGTACCGACCAACACACCAAGGTATTTAAAAGGAGTGTGCATAGTGTCACAACCAATAAGAGAGGCACCATACCTGATATCTTCATCCGAAACACCAGCTCCCAGAATATGACTTTTTTGAAGATTAATCTTCAATCCCGAAGCAAGGTAAAAACACTTTAGCATACGAATCAGGTTCACCAAATTCTCATGAGACCATTCACCAACAAAAACCGCATCGTCCGCATAAAAAAGATGAGAAATAGTGAGAGATTCATGAAGACGAAGGCCTTTAAAATTACCCTCGTTAGCCGCTTTAGATACCGAAATGTGGAGCGATTCCATAACAAGGATAAATAAATAAGGAGCTAGAGGGTCACCTTGTTTCAACCCACAGTAAGACGGGAACTCAGAAGAAGGACTTCCATTGATAAGAACCGATGCCATAGCTGAGGTGAAAATACCACGAATCCATTTACACCAATTAGCACCAAATCCAAAAGCATGCAAAACTTCCAGAAGGTAGTCCCATCGAACGGAATCGTAAGCTTTTGCAAAGTCTGCCTTGAAAATAAGAGCTTGTTTCTTTTTCCGATTACACCACGATAATATTTCATTAAGAATGAAAGGACCGTCCAAAATCTGACGATTAGCAATGAAGGCAGATTGAGACTCCGAGACAAGATCCGAAATGACCGAAGACAAACGATTAGCAAGGATCTTGGTAACAACTTTGTAAACACTCCCAATTAGACTAATAGGTCTAAAATCCGTGACAAATTTAGCATCAATGACTTTGGGGATCAAAGTGATAAAAGACGCATTATTACCCTTCGGAAAGAAACCATCAGCAAAAAAGCAAATAACCGCATCACAAAAATCAGAGCCTATAAGATTCCAATAACGACGAAAAAATTCAAATGTAAATCCATCGGGACCAGGAGATTTATTACCTCCACATTCCCAAACGGCATCACGAATTTCAGAATTGGAGATATCACCTTCCAAGAACTCAATCTGATCAGACGATAAGCGATTAGGAAATTGCGTATTGAATTTTAAACAAGAACCAGCAGGTTTCTGAAACCGAGCAGAAAAGTGGTCTCGAAAAGCATCTTTAATCGCATTAGGGTCAGTAACCCAATCACCATCAACGAAAACTCCTCGAATAGAAAGTTGAGACCGCTTTTTATTAATGATGCCATGAAAAAATTTGGAATTTTCGTCACCTTCAATCGCCCATGTTGATACAAAAGTTGGACGATCCTTGATTAGGTCCGAATTAGGTGTAATACGGATCTGTTAGGCTCCGGTTCCTG
>BQNB010088980.1:0-17699 GCA_026074375.1 Tanacetum coccineum
CAAACGAGACAACTATTTTAGCTAAAAACCGTCAACGAAATAAAATACTAATTTATAAAATATTTTTATATAAATTTCCCGACTAGAAGATAAAATAATAACTTTGGTAAAAACTTTGAAAACATTGTTTACTTAATTCATAACTTTAAAACGTGTGTTTACTTCTAAACGAGAACTCTTTATTAAATTATTTGATGATTTCCAAACACGTGTCGAAATATTTTGTTTCAATTATTTTTCTAGCATTGCTTATATAATACTTGCAAAGTATTATATACCTCGATTATTTATTTGATTGTTTGTCTTTGTTATATAAATCACCATATGAATTATATACTTATTCATTTTTCATATGTAATATATACGGAATATATTACATACTTTGCTTTACTTTTCGATTCATTTTATTTAAAAAACCACCAAACTCTTACAACTTGAAACCTCAATCCTTTATCAATGTGTCGCGTTGATGTACTCATCCTTCGGAAAACCCAAATTCGTCATCCCAAAGTAGTGAGATATAACTGTTAAGTTAAGCTGCATCTTCTTGGTCGAACCGTTTTGTTTTTCGTTTATGTTGTGCTTATTAGTTGCCTTTCTTCTAATTGTTCTGCAACATCAAGGTGAGTACATAGCCCCACTTTTACTCGTTTTGGATAAATGTTTTATATCTTTGAGGTGAGAACATGCTCGTTTACAAACTTGTTTACATTACCGAATTTCAAACTCATATACATTGATTACAAACTTGTTACATGATTGATATCATACTTATTTTTACTTATGGATATAAGTACTTTAAGCTTTTACAAAAACGTTGGTTGTTTTTACTATGGACACAAGTATCTTGATTTACTCTCCCTGTTTACGTGTTGTCTAAGTAGCGATTAGACCACTTTCTTGCCCGAAACTATCATGAACCGTTAATTATGGTATAACCAATTAGATTGGTCTCAGTAAGCGTGAGTGTTATAAATAGATCTATTGACTAATTATCCATATCCGGGTGAGTAGCGCTCACTACCCACGGGGCTCCCGATAAACGGATACATAACATGTCGGAACACTTTTGGGTGTCTTGGTCAGACACCTGTAGGGCAGAATCATTATCTAGCATATTGCGTGCATCACTAAATTTAGCTTCGGTGTCATGAGCTTAGCACAACAGTAAATACCTTTTATGTGAAGTTGTATCTGTTATAACTGTTGCATACGTTTTAGAAACTTGTGGTCCATACTACTTTGGTTGAACGTTTCTGTTTACTAAACACTTTTTATGAATCTGCGGGTAAGGCAATATTCACTAAACGTTTTTTATCCTCATAAATGTTTTTCTTAAACCTATGAATTCACTCAACTTTATGTTGACCGTTTTAACATGTTTTTCTCAGGTGATTAGCTTTGGACTTCTTGACGTGCTATGTGGAGTCTACGTGCAATATGATACCTTTATCAAGACTTTATTTCTCATTCATACTCGTTGTCTTTTGAAAACCAAATTATGCTTCCGCTACATTTTTCTTACGCTTCCGCAAATGTTTGATTTCTTTTGAATCTTGTAAAACTTATCTATTTTTAAAACAATGCAACGAGTTATGATCTTCAAAACGTCCATTAGTGGTCGTTCTCTCGTGCCTTATGTTCGAAATATGATGACGTCACGCCCTCGAACACGTATTTCGTCCTGGCCCTGTCTGGAGGTGTGACAGATTGGTATCAGAGCCAAAGTTATAGAGAACCAGGTAGAATATCTAGGTTTGGTCTATAACCAGTATGTGATCCTTACGTGCTTTTATGTGTGCCTTATACGTGTTTTTGCTATGGCATACTTGAGAACCATTTTTCCTTAAGCATGCTATGATATGGGTTTATCTCTACCCTGCGTTTATCTCTTCCTGCGTTTATGTTGCGTTGCGTTTAGTTTTTTTGCCCGTAAGCTCTACCTCGCTATGAGCTTGCGTTTGCCTTACGGTTATCTTTTCTCTGCGGTTATCTTTTCTTTGCTGTTATCATTTCTCTATGATTACGTTTGCCTTACGTATATTCCCCTATTTACTTATTTGGAAGTTGTCTATATAAATATTAAACTTTTCTAAGACATTGTGGATGACACAATGGTCTCTAAAAATTTGTCTAAGATATTGTAAGCGATGCAATGGTCTCGAACTTATTTTTCATAACCTTATACAATATCGTTTTACACGAAACCCTTCACGGCTTTGTTTACATGGAATTATGTATGAATCTAAGTATTACAAGTTTTGTATGGGCGGGACTTGTAACAGGAGGTTTAATATGATAATTGCTATGTAAACTCATTCATAAAGATCTTTATCTTATTTAATTTAATCGTATACTCATCAACTATTTTGAACTCTGTATCGATCTCGCCTGATTGTTTTACTCCCCGTCTCCGAAGACGAGTTTTAAACACTCGTTCCATACTCAATAGAGCACCGACATCGTCATGTCACCCACCACCTTGAAGAATTTTGTGAGTACACGTATTGCATCGGAAATTATTAAGTAGGCTGGTTTATAATCTATTTATTTGAAAGGATTGGGACGCCTCTTCATTTAAATAAATAAATTGTAAATCACCGAACCATAAGTTTATCAATTCATTATTTACGTAAATTGGGACGCTTCTTTATGTAAATAATAAATTATAAATGAGTGGGCTTAATGGTATCCAATATGACACGAGTATGGACTCGAACCTGATAATAACCGTAATCCGTTAAAAAGATCTAGAAAGACAATCGTGTCTTACCACTCAGCAGAATCTTAAGGCCTCACTTGAACTACCTTATCTCATTCTTAAGTTATTACTTTTGCCTTTACAAAACCTTGTAATCATGAACTGTTTGTGAAGCTAACCGACTTGTGCACTCTTGAGCTAATGGATTCGATTTATCCTCGAACTAACGACTGCATGCAATATTTCATCGCCTATCGCATAAGCTCTCCCGTGAGCTCCTCTCATTTGGTGACCTTTATTCTGGGGATATTGTTTTTTTCGAAATATCCCCACTCTCCGCATCCCATCACCGTTTGTTATAGTTATTGTTGTTATGTATTCTTATACTTTTACTTATGATTCAAGACTCCATATGTTTGTGCTATGATTTTCAAATGATTAAAATGAATAATTATTTTAATGAAGATTTTGATGATTCCAGATATATAATTTGTTCTTGTTAAGAGGTTGTGAAATTTATGAGTTGCAACAAAGATAGCGATGAGGTTAGGCTTGAATTATAGTAAATTGGTTGAATAGTTTTGGCGTAAAAAAATAAATTGGATAGTTCGGAAAATATGCCAGTGTTATGGTCAAGTCCATGGGTGATTTAAAAAAATATAGTTGCTGGTCCGAGTTTAAATGAGGGTAAACGGACGTTTAAAAATGTTTCGAAAGGTTTATTAAGTGCCGAAAGTCTTTGAAAATATTCGTGGAGCTTATTAATATTAAAACGAGGGTTTAGGAATTTTCTAAAAAAATGATAAGTCGTTGCCGTTGGTCGTTTCTAAATATAATAAGTTTATATATATATACTCCACACCCCACACTAATCTAGCCACCTCCCCCGTGCAGATCACTCCACCTCAACCATCCCACCATAACTGTCTTCCCATCATCTGCCCACACCACATCATGACACCACTCAAACCACCCCCACACCTCCATAAATGCTCTCAGTAAAACCCCCCCACCCCCCAATGCCGTGTGTCCCATGACTGTCCTCCAGATCAACAGCGCTACCGTGTAGTCCAGATTTGTGACCACGTCTCCACCACGGATCACCCCCTTAGTACAACACACCGTGTCACTAGTCTCCTGTAATCACAATAGTTACGTAGAGAAGTAGATACCCACCCCATCCCACTTGTCACCCCCCTCTACCCATCACATCTGTGTCTACTCTTATCGCGTGGTGTCCCAGATGCACTATCTTCTCATAACATGTAACGTCCTCCTCATACTCTTGTGTACCCTGTCACACTCTCAGTACTGACATACACCCTCCCCTCGCCTACCACATCACACAATATAGTCCTGTCAATAAAAAAAAGACTATATCAGAAACTAGACCTGCCCTTAAACATTTAAACCCTTATACAGACATACTCACGCGCCTACACTTTCTCCTTTGATGTCTTCACTATCAAGAGACTTTCCTTACAACACGTTTATATCAATCACAAAACTTGTAATGATATTTTTCTGAAATACCTATTCTGATGGATTATATGTCCTGGTCAACCTAGCCAAAATTTATGTATATGAGAAGTGTCGAAACATCAAATTTTGCTGAATAAAGTTATCAACGTCATGTTCAAAACTGGTTTAGTAAATCTTAAATACTTTCTTGGTCACACCATCGGTTAACAAAAATTGAATCCCGGGACGGGATTCCTTTAAGGGGCAGGTAATGTCACAACCGGCAATTTTCAGAACTTTAAATTACTATTTTACCCTTTGACTTTTCGGGTCCGACTTGACTTTTTGACCTTTATTGTCGTATAAAAACGATTTACCGCGTAACCGGTAATTTTTCGGAACTTATTTTAATAATAAATCATAACTATTATTACATATTCTTCATTTACAAATTTATTTTTCAAACTTACTTGACTTGAAAACGAGAAGATATATGTTATTCCTAAATTGACCTATCAAAAACGACCCGCCAAAATAAATTATTAATTATGGAGTATACTAGCGTTTGACATAAAACGACATTCCAGACAACTTTTCAGTTTTACCCGAGACACGAAACCAAGCAGAAAATGACTAAAATAGTCGCGCAAAGTTTTGAACACCGCACGCAGCGCGTACCGACACAAAAATAATTAAATTTATATTTAGTTATCATTTTTTATTAAATAAAAATATTTAATAAATTTTTAAATATTTTATTCAAAAGCATTTGTTAAAAAGGCGAATATTCGAGTCAAAGTTTTATTTTTACGGACAACGCTTGCCCGTGACACCCAATGACTACACAAATAAATAATAAACATTTTAAATACATTTTATAAAAACATTTATAAAATACTAGTCATGTAAATACTCATTTTTATGGGAAAAATCATTTGGAACGCAATGGCGCAAGTGTCGTGTTTTGAATCATCCGTTTACTAGCCTAAACGAGTCCCGAATCATTATTTTACAAAAGATTACACTTTTGGCCCTTGTGAAAATATTTATACCATTGACCCTCATTTATCTAGTGCTTCCACTTCTATTTTAAAATTTTGAGTATATAAATGACTGAGTTAGGGTTTCATCTCATTTATTTTATAACCCTAGCACACACTTCCTCCCTCCTCCCCTCTCCGGCGCCACTCCCCTTTTTCGGCCGGATTCTGGCGATGGCCGCCGCCAACACCACCATCGAAACACCACGTCACCAACTCCACCACGATACAACACCACCACCACCCTCATCGTCTTTATGTCGTCACCATCTTCGAACCACCACCACCTCCGCCACGTCCACCATGCCGCCTCCACTGCCATCCTCGCCACAACATCATCTCCACCGACCACCTCACCAGCTCGTCACCTCCATCACCTTCACAGCCCCCTCACCTCCACCACGCCACTACCACGGCATACATCACCACCAGCCGCCATCTCCGTGGCACGGCCGCTGTCACCACCTCGACACCACCATCCCCGCCACCACGTCACAACCGAAACCACCACCACCCTCATCTCATAATTTCCAAGTTTGGTTGGTTAAACTTTTTATAAAAACTAATAACAAATTTATAATGGTTTTGTTGTTTGTGTTTATTTTCTTTTGCCTTATTTGCTATTGTTTTGGTTTGATAGCGAAATAAGGGTGTGTTTGTTTATGTGTTTAACAGCCTTTAGGGGCGTTTGGATCTGAGTATAAACAGCAAAAAGGGGCGTTTGGATCTGGGTTTAACAGCATGGGGTGTGTTTGGTTCTAACAGCCTTCAGGTGCGTTTGGTTCTGTGGATAACACAGCTTATAGGGGTGTTTGATTCACTGTTTTAACAGCGATTAGGGTGCGTTTGGTTTGCTGTTTAACCACCCATAAGGGTGCGTTTGGGATAACAACGCCTAATAACGGTGTGTTTGGTTTTATTTATTTTTGTTTCTTATATTTGTCTAGTTTAAATATATATAAAAACACGCGCGTATTTTGCAACATGGAGTGGAAAACGTGGAGTTTTATAAAAATGGGAAACGTCATATAAACGAATAGGTCATGCCGAATTTTATAAAAATTTTTATACTTAGTAATTTTCACTTAGATTTCTATTATTTTAAAAACCCGATAAAATGACAAAATTATATAGTTTTAAGGTTATTTATTTGTAATGATACAATAAACCGGTAAATAAACGAAAACTATACTTTTATAAACAAGGCAACTAGTTGGTTAAAACGCGTAACGAAATCTTAAATTATAAAATATTATTTTATAATTTCCGACTAATAGACAAAATAATAACTTTTGTAAAAACTTTGAAAACGTTATTTATCTAATTCGTAACTTTAAAAACATGCGTTACTTTTATAACAAAAACTTTTATTAATTAAATTGGTGATTTCCGAACACGTGTCGAAATATATTGTTTCAATTATTTTTCTAACCTAATACTTGCAAAGTATTATATACCTCGATTATTTATTTGATTGTTTGTCTTTGTTATATAAATCACCATATGAATTATATACTTATTCATTTTTCATATGTAATATATACGGAATATATTACATACTTTGCTTTACTTTTCGATTCATTTTATTTAACCAACCACCAAACTCTTACAACTTGAAACCTCAATCCTTTATCAACGTGTCGCGTTGATGTACTCATCCATCGGAAAACCCAAATTCGTCATCCCAAAGTAGTGGGATATAACTGTTAAGTTAAGCTGCATCTTCTTGGTCGAGCCGTTCTGTTTTCTGTTTATGTTGTGCTTATTAGTTGCCTTTCTTCTAATTGTTCTGCAACATCAAGGTGAGTTCATAGCCCCACTTTTACTCGTTTTGGATAAATGTTTTATATCTTTGGGGTGAGAAACATGCTCGTTTACAAACTTGTTTACATTACCGAATTTCAAACTCGTATACATTGATTACAAACTTGTTACATGATTGATATCACACTCGTTTTTACTTATGGATATAAGTACTTTAAGCTTTTACGAAAACGTTGGTTGTTTTTACTATGGACACAAGTATCTTGATTTACTCTCCCTGTTTACGTGTTGCCTAAGTAGCGATTAGACCACTTTCTTGCCCGAAACTATCATGAACCGTTAATTATGGTATAACCAATTGGATTGGTCTTAGTAAGAGTGAGTGTTATAAATAGATCTATTGACTAATTATCCATATCCGGGTGAGTAGCGCTCACTACCCACGAGGCTCCCGATAAACGGATACATAACATGGCGGAACACTTTGGGGTGTCTTGGTCGGACACCTGTAGGGAAGAATCATTATCTAGCATATTGCGTGCATCACTAAATTTAGCTTCGGTGTCATGAGCTTAGCGCAACAGTAAATACCTTTTATGTGAAGTTGTATCTATTATAACTATTGCATACGTTTTGGAAACTTGTGGTCCATACTACTTTGGTTGAACGTTTCTGTTTACTAAACACTTTTTATGAATCTGCGGGTAAGGCAATATTCACTTAACGTTTTTTATCCTCATAAATGTTTTTCTTAAACCTATTAATTCACTCAACTTTATGTTGACCGTTTTAGCATGTTTTTCTCAGGTGATTAGCTTTGGACTTCTTGAGGTGCTATGTGGAGTCTACGTGCAATATGATACCATTATCAAGACTTTATTTCTCATTCATACTCGTTGTCTTTTGAAAACCAAATTATGCTTCCGCTACATTTTTCTTACGCTTTCGCAAATGTTTGATTTCTTTTGAATCTTGTAAAACTTATCTATTTTTAAAACAATGCAACGAGTTATGATCTTCAAAACGTCTATTAGTGGTCATTCTCTCATGCCTTGTGTTCGAAATATGATGACGTCACGCCCTCGGACACGTATTTCATCCAGGCCCCGTCTGGGGGTGTGACAGAAAGGGAACAGTCTCCTGTCTTGGCATGAAAAATACCTTATTGTTCTATAGGCTCGATACACCGTATTGGATGGGTTTAATACATCGTATCTAGGTCATATCAACATCAATAGTTGTCGAAATCGACTTGACATGATCCCTCTGGTTTGTTTCAGTTGGCTAGGTAAACTTCTAGATCCCCTTTCTTGTAGTACCTTGCTCATTTGCCCGATTTGAATTTCCAAAGCCTTGATCGAGGCTCCTTGATTTCTGATAGCAGAATCCGTGGCAGCTCGAATTTCCTTGATCAAGTTAGAGTTTTCTTCATGTCTTTTCGCATATTCAACTATAAATTTGCTCAGCGATTCTTCCATTGTTTGTCTTCGCTCTTGATACGAAGGGTTTCCACTGTTCTTTTGGTAGAATCTTGGAGCTGCTGCTCTATATTGTCCTCCTTGTTGGAATGGTACACCGAATTAAGTGTAACATGCTTCTTCAAGTGTTTTTTCTTCTTCTTTAAATGGATAATCCTTGGAGTAATGAGGTCCCTTGCATAATTCACACCCTACTTGAGCAGCATACACTTTTTCATTTAATTTCTTGATTTCCCTTCCAAGGTTATTAAGTTGAGCTTGAATAGTAGCTAATCCATCAGAAGTTTTAGTACTTCTACACCTAGTAGACGTTCCATTGTGCCATTTTTGAGAATGTTTGGCCATCTCTTGGATGGCTATCCTTGCATTGGCAACTGCTCAAGTACTAGATTTATATTAAAATGTGAATTCTTATATATAGATCTCGGATCGTAGCTCATTCAATTACAGTAGTTCTGTTAACACGATCCACCCTTTGAACAATGATCCGGAGGCTTGATAAAATGGAAAAGAAATTGAGCCATATTATTAGAGAGAAAAAAAGAGATAAATGAGAAGAGATAGAAAAAAGAAGAAGTAGAAGTGTTTTTGTATGTGTATGGTTTTATAGAGAAAAAGGAACCACACACACACTCACACTTTACAATGTGAACTCCTACCCCTCCATGGAAGTATAAATGGAGTATTTATAGTCTCGATATCGACTAGCTAAACTAACCCGACCCAACTATAAATGATAAATGTAATTCCGGATTAGTCACCATATTTTAGGGCTAACATTTTCTTTGCATCAACAGCTTTCATAGATGGAATGCACCTTTGGAATCAAGAATCTGTCTAGTAGGTACATCCAATCCCTTGTAAAATAAGATCGCCTCCTGCATATCTGTTAGGTAATGTTGAGGACATCTTAACAAAAGCTCCTTGAATCATTCCCACGCTTGGTAAAGGGTCTCATCGGGATCTTGTTGGAAGTTATTGATGTCCTCCATCTTTTTAGCAGTTCGAGCTGGTGGGTAGTACTTGCTCAAAAATTTCTCCTTAAGAGTTTCCCAAGTTTTGATTGAACCAACTGGTTTATTTCTTAGCCAACGACTCGCGGCTCTAGTAAGCGACATAGGGAAAGCTCTAAGCATCACTTAATCTTGAGTTATGTTAGGGATATGGAACAAGTCAACAATCTTAAGGACTTTCTCAATTTGTTCATTGGCATCTTCATTATCCAATCCACTGAAAGTGTTATCAAGTAGTTCCTTGAGAAATTGGCCTTTCAGCTCAAAGTGGTCTTTTTCTTCGATCTTAGGCCTAGCAATTCCTGAGCCATAGCCTTCTCGGGTCTTAGTCATGTATTCTTCCATAGTTGGTTCGCCCATTGTTTCTGTCTCCCCTTCTTTAAACTAATCTTCGGGATCAAAAATTAAATTGAATTCTGGTGAACTCAAATAGTCAAAACTTCGTGTCTTGGAGAGCTTCCTTGAGTATCAGAACACTTGTTCAGGATTTTTAAAAGGTTGGACGAGATCTTTGTTGAAGCTCATTGTCATGCACTACCTGAAACAGAGGATAAAGAATCAGTAGGATATGCTCGGAAGAAAGAAAATACATAAAACTTAAGTACGAAAATGAAATTCGAAAGATTTGAGTCTGCTGCTGTATCAGATAGTCGATACGCCGTATTCAAATGACTTAATACGTCGTATTGACTGTTTGAATGGAATACGTTGTAATGGTAATGAAAGGTTGATATGTCGTATTCAACTGGTGAATACGCCGTATCGATTGTTCAACCAGAACAGTGTACAGAAAACAAAAACAAAACAGAAAAATAAACACACAAGCACACAAACAAAATTATAAAAAAAATTAGGTGAAATAGACGATGCGACACTAAGACTAAAAAAAATAAAAAAATCAAATTAAATTACACTAAGTCTAGATTAATTTAAAAGTTAGAACTAAAATACTAATAACAATAAAAATTAAACAACTTCACTCCCTGACAGCGGCGCCAAAAACTTGATGTGCTGTTGTGTGATGTATATTTTATTGATTCAAGTTTTACATTTATATTTTGCCAACTTTACCTAAAAACAATACTAATGGGCAGTGTACCCGATCAGTTGTAGCTTCGTTGGTAAGTAGGGTATCGATCACTAAGAGCGAGAGCGTTAATTCCTAAGTCTATCAGTATTTTAGTTATCTATGTTAGTTCCAATCTAGGTTAATTATAAGTTAGTCCTAATTCTAAGGTTTAAGGGGGGTTTCAGTCTGAGAGACTGGCACGGGTTTGGTGGTAAATTAAATCTATTTTAGCCACGATGACATACGCAAGCTAATAATCAGAAGATAGAAGAGCAGTCAAGCCTATTAATAGGAAACTGTATTAACCATGATTAATCAAATATAACACAAGTTTGTTTATTAGTGTAATGATTGTCTTATTGTTGTCGATATATCATTTCTAGATTTAGACGGTATTTCTTCCTAAAACCTAGAAATGTCAATTGTGTCACAAATAAACACATCCGCATAAAGCAATCGGTGATGATTATAATCTATCTTAGGAGATTAATAATGGCAATCTTATTAAACCCTAGCTCAATGAGACTTTACCAACTTACTGCTTAATGGCTCTTTATATACTAGTAATCTAATGTCTGGGTCTTTACCAATGGAATCAGAACGTTAATTGTTGATCCCAGGTCACCTGCTAGTCCAACTTATTCACTAAACCAATGGTAAAGATAGGTCAATATTTGTGATCCTATGATTTTGGATATATAAATTGCTATATGAAGAGCTATCCTGGTTAATCTAGTCTACTTGGTCGGCACAACTAGATCCAGATGAATGATAGGTCGCATACATAAGCACGTAAACAAGTATAAATTAATAAACATAATCAACACACAACAGATAAGAATGCAATCGATATAAACAAACCAAACGTTAAATCTTCATAAACATGGCTAATACCTAAAGGTATTAGCCAATAACCATTATATCGAATACAAACATAATAAACGAACAACCAAGGTAACCTAACCGAGTTAAACGAATGATACCAAAAATCAAACGATTATTAGAGTATAGATGATTACAAGGTGTTTCCTATAGAATTAAGCACATTGCTTGACCTTCTTTGCTCTTCTTGCCTTCTGAAAATTGACTTTTGTGGTTACGGTTTCGAAAATATATTTAAGCACACCATAAACTTGTGTTTAGGGTCTTGTATTTATAGGGTCTGGAAAATCTTCGATACGCCGTATTGGTTGAGATCACGTTCAATATCTTCCAAAATCTTTTAATACTCGATCTTGGATACGGCGTATAGAGTCTTCTGGATACGGTGTATTGCTCTTTAATTCTTTGTGGTTTCTGGTGAAGTGCAGGCACAGATACGCCGTATCTTCCTTGATGGATATGGCATATAAGTTGTCAGAATGGTAATCTTTATATTTCTTCGTTTAAGCTCCAAAATGCGTTCCTTTTAGCATAACTTCACCAATTACTCCATAATTACTACAAATAACAACTTTAAGCAATTAAATACCAATTCATGCAATAATTATACAAAATGGGTAAGAAACACGGGATAAATGATGCTATAAAAGTGACGTTATTTGATGCCATCAGTAATTCATTCATATCTCTTATATTCTTGTGTAATAATTGGATCGGGTAGATCGTGTAAGTATTTAGGTGAGTAAATAATTGTGAGAGTGGTTAGTATTTTAGGCCTCAAAATACGAGTGTAAGTGGTAGATCGGTTCTAGCTAAGATTAGAACTCGACATTAGGCTTAGTGTCGGAAATTGGTGTAAGCCAAGTGTGTACGATTTTCTCCGCCTAAAGGGAGCTTGTTGACATAGTGAAGTTATCTCTCGACTTGGATACTCGAGGAGTGGAGTAGGGCGAAGAGGAGCTTCGTTACCGAACCACTATAAATCTTCGTGTTGTGGTTTGATCATTCTAACTCTTCTCTCTTGTCTAATATTTATTATTGTGTAGATTAATATTGTTTATTTACATACCTTGATTGTTCATATTGTGTGCATATTGATATCACATAAACTCGAATCAATGATTTTATATATAAACATGAACTAAATTTAAAAAGCGGTAAACTATTCAACCCTTCCCCCTTCTAGTTTCCACAAAGATCCATATGGAGAAGATGTAGGCACTTCCTGATTGAGAAGTTTTGTTTAGTTTTGAAAGAAGCTCTTTTATGCTTTCCTTTTTCACATGCAGAACATGGTTTATCCTTTGAATAAACAAGTGAAGGAAGGCTAAGAACTTTGTTTTGCTTATCAAGTTTATTAATGTTCTTAAAATTAAGATGTGATAGCCTTTTGTGCCATAGCCAGTTTACACTTTCTGAGGCTTTGGCAAAGAAGCAGGCTCTATTTGGAGTTAGTGATGACATGTCAATGACATATACATCATTTCTTCTTGGGGCTATCAACACAATTTCCTTGTTAGCATTAAAGATTGTTCCTTGCTTATCATCAAATTAAACAATATATTTAGCATCACAGAGTTGACTGATACTAATTAGATTATATTTAAGATCATTAACAAAGGCTACCTTAGAGAAAATAACCATATCCCTCAGTAATACAAGATGAGTTATCACCAAACACTACATTAGGACTTAGTTGCTCTACATATTTGTGCAGATTACTCTTGACACCAATCATACTCCTTGAGCATCCATTGTCCAGGTACCAGATAGGGTCCCTAATGTGTCTCTGCACAAATAATAAACTTAGTTAGTTTCTCTTGTGAACCCACTTTGTGGGCTCTCTGGCTTTTGTAGCCTGAATTTTCTCACCTCTCTTAAAGTACTCAAAATCATTATGGTCAGTGGTTGAGTGCACCACAAGTAGTGCAACTCACTCTAATGGAGGACTCGCTGGACTGAGAGGACTCAGCTAGTACTCCTCCTCTGACATGAATGACGCGATTGTGTCCTGAAGTAAAATGGTCATAACTTCCACATATTTCACACTCAGGGTAATTTCTACAATCATCAGGACGATGGTCATTAAAGCCATAGTGAGTGCATGGTGGGTAAGGCTTTGCCTTGGATTTCATGATCTGTTTAGAAGGATAAGCATACTAATAAGGCTGTGCCTTGTAGTTTTGACTACTTTTTAGTGATGCAATGTACATATTATGATCTGAGGTCCTATGATCCTCTTTCTTGCATTTCATGCAGTAGAGGATCCTATAGCAATCATCCGTAAAGTGATTGGTATAGTTGTACAAAGTCTCACATTACGCTTGATTCTGAGGGGTTTTGGTCAAACTAGCTTGGATGAAACAGTTCGTTGCATTTGGTTTAGAATCTTTGACTTTGTTAGATGAGTTGACCGACTTAAATAATTCAAGTTGTGAGACACATTTTTAGTTTCTTGAATATTTATGAGTAGAGATTAATCTTGTCGAACCATTAAAATTTTGACCGAGTTTTGTCAGCTCATCAGTTAGACTCTGTCTTGGGTTTTACTTCATTATGTAACTCAAGAAGTGACTGGTTCGGTATCAGAAACAGTTACAAGTCTTGAAACACTCTTAGTATGAAGATACTTAAGTTTTAGGTATTTGTGTGTTTACATGGTACCGTAACCAGGATCTCTCCTTGGAGAGTTGATCTTGGTAATTCAATGTCATCACAATCAAAGCTTGGAGAATCACCCTAAAGATCTTCATGAGGTAGAGGATTTGAGTTCTAATCCTGATTCTTATGGAAGACTACAAGGTCAGTGGTGCCTAAGTGATTGTAAACACTCATTATTATCTTGAATTTCAAGACTAGAATTGCTTCAGTATTAAAGTTTTGGAAGCTTGATGTCCGGGTTGATGTCCCTCAACCTAGTCGTTGTATATTAGGGACCATTTCATGGTCCATAATCTAGGGAGGCTGGTAAATAAATGGGTTTTTGTTGACATCACTTTATGGAAGATGACCCATGATTATTTTAAACCCGACGGAGATTTACTACTTTTGGTTAGGGGATTTTCTCACTGATACAATTGACTTACTTTTATTCGATCTTATTCGCCACTTTATTGACCTTGTCTTCTTCCTTCATTAATCTTGAAGTGCATGATTTAACTAGTAATTTCAGTGTTTTGAAGTTTGAAAAGTGACATCCCACAAGCTTTCTTGTATAAGGCAAGTAGATAATCTTTCCACTTATTTAAATCAAAAACAATTTTTTTATATTTGATAACAAGTTTAATCTTGCTCTTCAACGTACTTGAGGTCAATGTTGATATATTTGAGATAAGATCCAATAAGAGTCCCTCATTCATAGACAGAAAATATTTACCTTTTTCATGGTGATGTCGATCATTACCATTTCGACATGATTCTTTCTTACAGAGAGTTCATGCATGACTGATAATTCTCATCATCAAATACTTTCTTCCTCTCTTAATCGAACGTCCTCAGCAAACAAGGCCTTTGGTTTCTTTGATTAAAAGGGTATTAAGGACTGAGAAGTAGAGGGACGTAGCCACAAGAAGTGCCATTAAGCTTTCATCTTCTTGTATTTAGCCTTATAATCCTTTTGGACTTTTGGTTCACCCTGACGCTTTTTGATAATGTTGGGAAAACTTAATAAGTTTTTGTGTAAACTTAGGTTGAAAAACCTATTTGATACAAAGTATGAGTTTGACCATAGGTGATTTATCAAGATGGATAGACGTTTTTAGAAAATCAATCTCTTAATGAAATGACTTTTTTTGCCATAAATTGTTGCATTCATTGTCTTCATACTTTTTGGACACGAAAATTGTTTTTCCTTTTGATAAAACGTTTTGTAAATTTCCAACATGGCCCCTTATGAAATTCTAAACTCTAGATCTCTAAGTACTCCACACTAGAATATCTCAATCGAATTTTCTAGACAATCCTACACAATATTATTATAGTAAAAGAAGACAATTGATGATGGGAGAGTCTAAAGGGAGTAGTGTATGAGGGCCTTATTTTGTATTTGGGTATGTTTATAGTGATTAGTGTGTGTCTTCATAACAAACCACCCAAGAGTATCGGCAAGGTCCATTGTTTTGAGTGTGATTGGCAATTTCTAATCCTGAAAAATAGAAAGTTAAGCCACTTCTCAGTGAGACTTTCACGAAACCCACATTTATTTCGTCTTAAGACAGCGTCATACCATCATTGGTAAAGACTCATAGAGCGGGGTCTTGTATCGTGGTTGTAGGTTGAGAGAGACTCTGAGAGGGTTAGCTCTACAATGTTGATAACTCAATTTTTCAGAACCATGATCCTGGTTTCCGTTGTATCAGAGGGTCCTTCAAAGCTGTGAACCAGAGTCAGTCCTTGTTGATTTAAGCCGTCTCACAGCATAATAGACTTACTTCATGATAGTTCGATCCGTTGAACATGATATAATGGATGCTTTTAAGGCACTGGTCTTGAATTGACCACCCTCATCACTTCTGTGGTATCCTTGGACTCAGGTTTATCATCACCTTCAGTCGTTTTCAGTTTGAAAGGTACATCCTTAATACGTGAATGTAGTAGGTTCCATTTCTTTATCAAATACAAGCATGTCGCTAATTTCCCATATTGAATAATTTTTCCATGCTCTAGACGAGGGAGCAAACAACATAGTAGTTGCCTGTCTTTTTTGTTCTACTAGCAGGGTTACATACATATAGCGGCCTTTTTAGGATCTAGTTTAAAAAATTTTCAAAGAAGATTTTTGTAAAAAGTTTTAGAAACCATCTGCTCTGATACAACATGTTATTCCCTTTGAGTAGGTGACTAAAAACTATAAAGTTAAGAAAACTAACTCGACGGCTTATATTACTGTGATGAAAATCAGTTTTGACAGTTATAAATATTATACATTAAATGAACACAAAACTAAATTTTCACCGTTTTAAATCTTATAAATTTATTAAAATTAATACCTCATTGTATCCAGAACAACAATGGGATGAATGACAATGGTGATTGTGTGATCACCTCACACACAACTTTATCATTCTTGCTAAGTTTGACAATTATGCTAAACCAACTAACCTAGTTAATATTGGAGGAGTAGGTTTGTGAAAGATACAACATTGAATGCACAAACTTAACCTACTCTGTTTTATAAGGCATGTCTATATATACTACTTAGGTAGGTTCATACCCACATGGGTTGATAAGTTGCGAGTCCCTAAGGTTTATTGGGATCCATACATATGAACAGTTTTGTCTCAATTAACAATCAAAATCTAAGTATGGGACAAACACACTTTTCTAAGGTCAGTGACTTGACACTAACCTTGTCTTCATACCCAGAATTAAGAAAGAGTTTTGAACTTCAGTGGATAAGAGCTTGGACTTATCCATTTCAACTATCTCTCCTATTCTTCAAGGCACCTTGTCTTCGGGGACTTCTAGTTGTTGAAGATCATGTGAGTTCAGGGAGTCTATTGCCACAACTCACTGAACCCATCACCTTCTTCTTTGGCTCAGAGACTTCATTCAGAGAACCGCCTTACTGAATGGTTGAGTCTTTCTTGTAGACTCAGGTTGAACACTTTAAGGTAACTCACTGAGTGACCTTGGAATGTTTAAGGTTATCTAACACTTAGGATATTTTGTATTCAAATCCAAGTGAAAGATCATTAGGCACTGAATTGGCCTGACATAAATGAAAATTTTGGTTTTTTCAGCAAAAAAACAAGTACTTATAGGAACAAAAGCATGAATTCAAATTTTCGTTAGATGTTTTTATGGAAAGGTAAGTCCTATCAAATGACGCGGGCCAAGTCTTTCTGTTAAGACGATCATAATCACTTCGCAAGATGTCGCAGACTAGAAACCGTTGGGCGAGAACGGGTCCCCTTTTTTGTCACGTGGCCCTCATTTCACAATTGGATCGTAGCATCTCCAATTTCATTCCAGTCGGAATACGGTGTACATGAAAATGTAAGAATGGTGAAACTTTATGTGTTGTTTCATTAATCATAGATTACAATTTATAGGGGTACAAAGATAGATGGATAGACACTAATCAATGGATAACTGGATAGACACAAATAAATGACTAGATGATTAATTGACTAATCAATATGACAACTAATTATTAATTAGGTAATGTTAATCTGCCATGCTAACACTCCCCCGTAGTTTGAACGGGAGGTTTCTCGACGGACAAACTGGAACATAAGTTGAAAGCCTCTTCTTCTATCATCTTCTTCGTTGTTTGTTTGAGCGGAAACA
>BQNB010088981.1:0-24423 GCA_026074375.1 Tanacetum coccineum
CAGCCACCGATGGCAACATCTACCATGACAGTATCCAAGAATACGTGTCACAAGCCACCGCAATTAACTACAACCAAGGGAATGCCAGTTACCAACCTCAGATGGTCGCAAACCAAATTTGACCTCCCGGTTTTCCTCCTATGCAAAACCATCAAAGCAACCAAAATCAGGGGATCAATTTCAACCAAAATCGGGGGAGCAATTTTAACCAAAATAGGGGTAATAATTTCAATCGAGGACAAGTTTACCAACCCCAGATTAATCAACCCCCGACTTTTCAAGCACCACCTTTCCAAGCTTCAGTTCCACCAGCACAAGGTGTGTCTAAGTCTAATTTTGATAACTACGTCAAAGCTAATGACGCAGTTATGCAAAATATGCAAAATCAAATGGCAAATATAACGGACCTGATCAGCAAATTCATAATAGTAATACCGCTTCTCACTTCGGGTTCGGTTCTCTTCCAAGCAAACACCATTGCTAAACCCGCAAGGTGATGTGAAAGCATTCCTACTGAAGTCGGTGTTTCCTATGATGGACCTCAAATTTTTCTCCTCTAAAGCAGAAGGAAAATGAACCGAGGTGACAAAGGATCGGTGCACTGAACCAAAGACGAAATCAATCCAACCTCCAGTGGTCCAAGCCTAATTGACAAATTGGTGTGCCGTTGTTGCTTCGAATACTAAGCCAACCTTGCCTTATCCTTTCAAGGGGCCAAACAAAGAAAAGCTCCGTGAAAAGACAATTTCTCGCTTCAAAACTTTATGGAGATTTTTCAAAATCTCATTTCGAGCTAAGTTTCGCGGACGCTCTCCTACACATGCCCAAATTTGCACCAAAAGTTTAGAAAGCTCCTCAATGGACAAGGATAGATGATGGAGTTGACAAAGACACCGGCAACGAGAATTGCTCGGCGGTTATCCTAAAAAGTTCCCGGAACTTGGAGACCCGGCAGTTTTCTTATACCGTGTGATCTTTCCTGAATGAATGATGCTTAGGCCTTGGTCGATCCTTGGTCGCAAGCATCAACCTTAATAACCTCTCTCCATTTGGAAGAACTAAGTCCCCAGCTTTGACAAACCCGGAATGATACTTGCAACTTGCCACCTGACGATTTTCTACTCCCACCGGCATCGCCCGGAGGATGTTTCGTGAAAGTTGGAACGTTCTTCTTTCCTGCCGATTTTGTGGTCGTTGATTACGTTGCCGATCCTCGGGTTCCCCTAATCTTAGGAAGACCTTTCTTGAGGACGGCACGTGCCTTGATCGATGTTCATGGTGAACAAATGACCCTTAGGCACGATGACCAATCCGTGACCTTCAAAGTTGGTGATACTAAGACTTTCTCCTACAATATCATTGAATCGGTTAACCGAGTCGATGTTATTGACATTGCTTGCGAAGAATATGTTCAAGAAGTACTTGAAATTTCTGAAAGTGGCAATCCCACTTCTACGTCAGGACTAATGATCGATTTCTCGCTCTCATTTTCACTCCCTTCGGAGGAAGTGATTTCTAATGGAGAGATCGATTGAATTCTTGACATGATGGTTCATACCACCAGGTGTTGACAGCATCTCATGATACTGAGGCGGATACTGTTTACTTGGTGGAATTGTTTAAGTGTAATTTCAATAGTGACCCAAATCTCCCTCCGTCACCAGTTTGTGAAATAAATGTACCTGAAGAGATTAAATCTTCATGTGAAGATCCTTCCGACCTTGAACTCAAAGACTTGCCATCCCATCTTGAGTATGCGTTTTTGGAGGGTGATTGAACAAATTACCGTTTAATCGCTAAAAATTAAGATGAGGATAAAAACTGCCCTGAGCAAAGTTCTAAGTCACACAAACATGCCATAGCTTGGAAAGATTCTGATATTAAGGGATAATTCACACGTTTTGAACCCATAAGATTCTGATGGAGGAAATGCACGCCGAGTTCAACATCAAGAAGAGTTCCCCCAAAATCCATGAGGTTATTTAAGCAAGAAGTTATCAAACTTCTGAAGCCGGGTTAATTTGCCCCAATCTCTAACAGGTCCTGGGTGGCCCGGTTCATTGTGTCCCTAAGAAGGGAGGCATAACCGTGGTGAAAAATGAAGAAAATGAATTAATACCCACTAGGTTGGTTACGGGATGGCGAGTTTGCATCGATTACCGAAAACTCAATGATGCAACTCGTAAAGACCATTTCCCTTTACCATTCATGGATCAGATGCTTGAAAGATTAGCCGGAAATGAGTACTATTGCTTTTTGGACGGATTCTCTGGCTACTTTCAGATCCCAATTGACCCACTTGATCAAGAGAAGACTACCTTCACCTGCCCTTATGGGACTTTTGCCTATCGTCGCATGCCTTTTGGGTTATGCAATGCACCGGGTACGTTCCAAAGGTGTATGGTTGCAATCTTTCACGATATGATTGAGAAAACCATGGATGACTTCTCGGTTTTCGGTGATTCTTTATCTTCTTGCCTTTCCCATTTAGACAAAAATGCTCAAGGTGTGAAGACACAATCTTGTGCTAACATGGAAAATGCCACTTTATGGTCAAGAAAGGAATAGTCCTTGGCCATAAGATTTCTAAATCCGGGATCGAGGTTGATAAATCAAAAGTTGATGTCATTGCAAAATTGCCTCATCCCACTACCGTGAAGGGTATTCGCAGTTTTCTCGGTCACGCCGGATTCTACCGACGATTTATTCAGGATTTTTCCAAAATCGCCCGGCCTATGACCCACCTCCTTGAAAAAGAAACTCCATTTATCTTCTCGAAGGAATGCATTGAAGCATTTGAAACCCTTAAGATGAAGTTAACACAGGCTCCAATTCTAGTTGCTCCCGATTGGGACTTGCCCTTTGAAATCATGTGTGATGCAAGTGATTTTGCTGTTGGGGCAGTCCTAGGGCAACGTAAGACCAAGCACTTCCAGCCGATACACTATGCAAGCAAAACTATGACCGAGGCTCAAGCACATTACACTACAACAGAAAAAGAATTACTTGCCGTAGTGTATGCTTTCGAGAAATTCCGGCCATATCTTGTCTTGTCCAAAAGCATAGTGTATACGGACCATTCGGCTCCAATTACTTGCGTGCTTTAAGCAGGATGCTAAGCCAAGATTGCTCCGGTGGATTTTGCTGCTCCAAGAATTTGATGTCGTTATCCGTGATAAAAAAGGAGCAGAAAATCTCGCCGCCGACCACCTTTCTAGACTTGAAAATCCCCATCAAAGTGAGCTCGAAAAAAAGGAAATTACGGAAACATTTCCTCTCAAGACACTTGGGATGGTTACTTTTCGTGGTATGATAAACGCCCCCATGGTTTGCGTATTTTGCAAACTACATGAGGGGAATTTTTGTGATCAAAGGAATGACGTCCAACAGAAAAGAAATTTTTTCAAGATGTCAAACCAATACTTTAGTGGACGACCCCTTTTTGCAAGATCTTGATAGGATCAAGTGATTCGGCGTTGTGTTTCGGGGCAAGAAGCTTTTGTTTTTTTTTTCATTCTTAACGTTCCACAGTGGACCCACCGGGGGACACTACGGTGCCAATTACACCGCTAAAAAGATCTTCGATTCAGGTTTTTATTGGCCCACGATCTACAAGGATGCCCACGACTTTGTCACCCAATGTGACATTTGTCAACGTCAAGGCAAAATTTCGCAACGTGATGAGATGCCTCAAAACTCTATCCAAGTTTGCGAAATCTTTGACATGTGGGGCATTGATTTTATGGGGCGTTTCCATCTTTCAGGAGGAACAATCTATACTTATGGCGGTGAATTACTTTATCAAAAATGGGTTGAAGCAAAAGCGCTCCCCACCAATGACGCCCGAGTTGTTTGCAAATTTCTTAAATCTCTCTTCGCCAGATTCGGTGCCCCTCGTGCAATCATAAGTGATCGCGGAACCCATTTTTGCAATGACCAATTTACAAAGGTCATGCTTAAATACGGAGTCACTCATCGTCTCTCCACCGCGTATCATCCACAAACAAGTGGACAAGTTGAGGTATCCAATCGTGGTTTGAAACGAATTCTTGAAAGGACCGTGGGCGAAAATCAGCCTCATTGGTCGGATAAAATTAAATGACGCACTTTGGGCTTCCCCACAGCTTACAAAACACCCATGGTGCTACTCCATATAATTTAGTGTTACGGGAAGGGATGTTCATCTTCGATGGCTCGAGCACAAAGCTTACTGGGCCCTTAAGCATACAAACTTTGATATCAAAACCGCGGGTGATCACAGAAAAGTTCAACTCAATGAACTTAATGAACTTCGTGATCATGCCTATGAGAACTCTTTGATCTATAAAGAGAAAACAAAGAGAATCCATGACTCCAAGATCAAAAACCGCGTTTTCAACGTCGGTGATCGAGTCCTCCTCTTTAACTCTAGATTGAAGATTTTCTCGGGCAAGCTTAAGACCCGCTGGAGTGGACCATTCACTGTAACCCAAGTTTTTCCATATGGCACTGTCGAGTTATCCCAAAACTCCAGGCCAAATTTCAAAGTGAATGGTCACCGTTTGAAGCACTACTTTGGAGGGGACGTACCACAATTGGTAGTCCCAGATCTCCAGACGTTCCCCATGGACCAATAAATTCGGGGGACGGGTCAAGCATAGCGACCTTAAACAAGCGCTTCGTGGGAGGCACCCCATGCTTATCGTAGTATTGTGTAGAAATGAATAAGTGTTTTCTTGTTGTGTGGAGGCTCGCCTCTTCCATTACCCGTGTTTTGTGTTTGTGTTGTTAATTGTCCAGGATTGCCAGGATTGTGAAGACTCCCGTGCTTGTATTTTTATCAAGAGTTTCACATCCTCAGCTTCATTTTGGGAATCCAGTATCCAAATCTAATCGACTAACGTTTTATCTTTTGGCACACTTCATAAACGGCCTTAGATTTACGTAGGTGCCCCTTTCAAAACATCGAGGACGATGTTTAGTTCTAGTATGGGGGGGGGGGGATCTTCGATTTGATTTTGCCTGCAGCCGTTGTTATCATGTAATCCCGTTTTTACCACCAATTTTTTTGCAAAAATACCAAAAAAATGAAAAAAATTTAAAAATTTTCAAAAATAAAATAAGTGTTTTGTCACAGTTTCGACTTTCCTAATGGGTAGAATGAGAATAATTTTTGACTCGATCGGGCGTGTTGAGCCCTAGCTAGTTCCTCAATTGTAGGCTAAGCTTTCACGAATTCTATTGCTTCGAATTTTAATAAGGTGAAGAACAAGAAGTGATAGAGTTAAATATAAGTTTATGTGCTGAGCAAGATTCTTCTAAAGCTTATATGAGTAACTTGTGTTTTTTTTCTCCCATTAGCTTTTAATCCACCTAATCATACGTGCTCATTTCAATTCAACTAAGTCAATCGATGTTTTTAGAAAAAGCTTCAAATTTGTAACTTGATTCTTTAAAGCGAGGTTTTTCTGTTCTTAGTAAATTGAAAGTTAAAATGCCAAAGAAGCATGAATGAAATATGAATGCAAAAAAATGCATGAATATTGAAATTATGCCAATGAAGCATACATTTGAGTATATGGAGCAAGTAAAAGATGTGTCGTGATATCCCACTCCGCTAACCACGAGGTGGGGGTTCAAACTAAGACATCTTTACTTCTAGGGATTTGGTGTGTTGTGATATCTCACCAGGAAGCGAGGTCTAGGTGAGGGTTCAAACTAAGACTGTAAAACCTAAAAATCTCAACAAGTGTAAAATTACCAAAATACCCCTAATTCAAGAAAATTTCATAAAAGCTTAAATAAAATTCATTTAAATGTTAGAAATTATGAAAATACAATATATGGCAATTATGAAAATTATGTAAGATCAAAATACTTTATATTATGTAAGAAAAATTATTAATATTGTATATATATATATTTATTGCCGAAATATATGAATTTAATTATTTATATATTACAAAATTAATTAAATAAAATATGGATAATTATCAAAATAATTATGCAAAGTTAAAATCTGATTATACCTCTATTTGAAAGCCCTAAAACTCGGCATAATCCTTTTATTATATCTCTTTTACATTTTTCATTTGTAAAATTCTTAAAACCAAAATCCCGAAAACCCTAAAAGAAAGAGGCGGCACAAAACTTTTCCAAGGCAAGAACGATTTTTCTAAGGTGATTTGAAGGTCAAGGATTGTGGGAAAAATAGTGGGAAAATTGTAGAGTGCTTGGTTCGATTTTGGTTATTGTTTTGGGTTCGAATTAAGCAACCGGGTTCAATAATTCATTAAATCATCAAGAATCATCAAAGGTATTTTTGTATCTCATTTATCATCATTATAATCCATAATATACCTGGGAAAAATGTTCATGCATTTTATATTGCTCGAAATAATTAAAACATATTAGAAACCCTAATTTTTAGTTAATTATGAAATCGGCTTAAAAACTATTTGTACATTTGATTTTATATTTTTATAGGGTTTTTCATATCATATATAACTCAGATAAATTGTTGGAAAAATTTAAGAAAGATTCGAAATAATTGTTTAGGATTTTCCTTTGTTTGCCGATTTTCGAATAAAGAAGAAAAGGAAAGAAAAGTGATAAAATGAATTAGGGTTAGGGTTTTAATAATTTTTCCAGGTGCAATAAATGCTAATGATTGGGTAATAATTGTGGTTGTGATTGGGAAAATTTAATTAGGGTTTTAGTGATTTATTAGTTAGCCGATTTTGATATTTAAAGTATAAGGACTTGTTTTGTAAATTCTAAAACTATGGGGTCTAAGGGCTGAAATCGAAAATTGCGGGTGAAGTATAACTTTAGGGGCCAGTTCTGCCAAACCCCTAAAAGTTGTATCATAAAAGGGGCAAAGTTTACAATGAGGTTATAAGAGATGAGGGGCCAAAGCTGCCAACCTTCCCAAACTCCATCTTTCCCGCCCAACAAAACCCAGGTACAACTTAGGGATGTCTTCCCATACCTTCTCCCTGCAAAACACTCAACACCCTAGATAAATCATTTCAACCACTCTACTATTCCCCCCCCCATACTTATAATTGCCATGTTGGCAATCCCTCCATTTCCAGTCAATTTGATGCTGTGATTGACTCATAAGAGCACAAAAGGAAAATTGAAGGCTGGGATTTGTTTTAGATTCCTCACACAACAAGCACACTTGGTTTTTGCTCTCACAAAAGAAGCACAGTTGGAAGACCCCTAGAAGTCCAAGAGAAGAAGACTTCGGCTATAAATAGAGCCTTTTGTAAGCCTTTGAGGCATCTTAGTAACTAGTTAATCTTAGAATTTCTTAGTTTAATTTTCAGTTTTTAAAGTCATTTACAGCTTTTACTTTCAGCTTTGTAACACTTTCAAGTTTTAATGCAAATTTGAGGTTTTAAGTCAATTTACAATTCCAGTTATTAAGTTTCTTAATTGTGCTGTTTTGTGTTCAAAAAGCTCTCAATACAGCTTGTTTATAAGCTGCTTTAATTAAGTAAATTTAAAAAGTTAAGTAGTTAAGAGAAAATCACAAAAATCACTCTCAAATACACCACAGCTTATTTTATGGATGATAAGCCAGTTCTGGATGGGCTTATGGACTCTCACTAGCTTGTTTTATACAAGCTAGAGCTTGTAGATTCTTGGTTTAGCCCTGTTTTGAGCAAGGGTGTTGTAAGTTTCTCTTTTTCTTATTTTTCTTATTTACTGCAGAATTGCTTATAGTGCTTAGTTGTTAGTTTGAAAATAGTTTGTGTCACTTTCCAAGTTAGTACTGGTAGTATGCTTAGTTAAAACTGTTAGATTGATTCAGCTTATTTAAGTGCTTATTCTTGATTGAAGTCTGCTTATAAATGTCTTATTTTGTTATTTGATAATCTGTTTTTAATAAATTAGGATCAAATCGGCTTAATATAAAAAGAAAAATGATTTTTGAAAACTTTCAGGGGTATTTTCAACTAGCAGTACTAACCCATAGTTAGTACTGCTAGTTCTCTTTTGGAATTTTTATAGCTAGCAGTACTAACTCCAAGTTAGTACTGTTAGTTAAAACTGTTAGTACTGGTGGTTCATTTTAGCTTATCAGCTTATTATTTCTGCTTATTTAAGATTTCCTTAGCTTTTTAGAGTAGATTAAACCATTTTCCTTTACTGTCTTTAGGAGTAAGCTTATTCAAGCTTATTCGCCTTTTCAAAGCAATTTTAGTAGTTGATCAGATTATAGCTTTTAGCTTATTTGCCAATTTAGTTTAATCTAGTTGCTTATTCTTATGCCTGAGTGCTTATTAGGGTTAGTTAAATATCTATTTTAGCTTATTTGCTTATTTCTTGTTTCATTGTGTTTTGTTAAAACTAGCAGTACTAACTTAAAGCTAGCAGTACTAACTCCAGGTTAGTACTGATAGTTAATACTGTTAGAACTGTTGTTAGTACTGCTGAGTTTTTCTTGCTTAATTTAGCTTAATTGCTTTTTGAATTTGTTTATTTAGAGTTAGCTTAGCTTATTTGATCTGTCTTAAGCTTATTTGAGCTTATTTGTGTCTTAGTATAAAAGTTTTAAGTGTTTTTACCATTCCTAGCTTTTAGGCCTGCTCTAGCTTATTTTCCTTGCTTCTCTTCTCGTGCATTTTCTTATTAGTGTTAGTACCCAATCATTACTTGTCATATTCAAACATCGATTATCAATTCGTCTTTCGATTTTCCATTCAAGCCTCGTTGGGACATAACGACCCGGAGACACCCTATACTACTTCCGGTTTTATTGGTCTCGCGGATTCTGATCCTTGTTGTGTGTTTATATTTATTGGTATATAAAAAGGGGTGAGAAGAAGCGAGTCATTGTTTCATTTGCTTATTTCAAGAGCTTATTTATTCTCGTCTTTTCTAGCTTATTCTCTACTTGTGCTTATTCGTATAGCTTATTTAGCTATTTGACTTTTTAGCTTATTTCCACTAGAAGATTAAGCACTCTTGTGGCTTAATCTTCCTAGATCTAAGCTTATATTTCTTAAACCAGTTTCGGCTTATTATAGTTCGCTTCTAGTTAATGCTTATTCTGTTTTATGTCGTGATTATTGATGTTATTTTGCTTATTTGATTTAAATTCGAGTTTCTAAAGGCTTATTTGTTTCACCTAGATATCTTATGTATTAGTTTGCTTCTCTTAATTGCTTATTTAGGTTATTCGCTAGCTTATTTGTAGTGCTTATTCTCGTTTGCTTGTCGTAAGTGCTTATTCGGTTTAGCTATCTGTCATATTAGCTTATTTCGTTAAAGTAAAAAGTGCTTATCTGGTATTGGCTAATTATTGCTTAATTTGTGAACTAGTTCTAATATTCTTGTTTGGGCCTGTGTTTATTTGTCATTGGGCTTGTGTTTTATATTGTATCTTGGGTTGCGTTTGGTTTATCCTGGGCTTGTGATTGTATCTGTTTGGGCCTGCGAATTGATATTGGACTGGTCCAGCGATAAGTAGTCGTAAATCAGTATTGGTAATTTGCATTTGTTATACAAATTGTTAACAATTAACGGTTTATATTTTATTTTTGTGATTTTTGGTACTGGTCAACTCATGAGGCGTGGAGCTTAAGGGTTTAATAAGCTAGAAAAAATTTGATTATTTTCTTTAGCTTATTAAATCGGGTGATTATCGTTTATTTGCGGCTCTTCAATTCGGTTCCATTTTCTATCCTATTTCAATTCATTAGTGTAGCTTAGTATAAAATGTTTACATTTGCTTATATGATCATTATGCTTAGTGAGTAGTTTGTATTTGTGCTTGCTAAGTGATATTGTGAATTGGGAATTAAGTGTGGATTTGAAAAAGGTTTAGTTGATTAATAATTTTTACTTTTTCTAAAGTGATAATTATTTCTAACGTGAATTACTATATTATATTACTCGACACGTTTTGTACGTAACAATACACTAAACACATGACGGCAACCGAAAGCTCTTCTCCACCTACAAGGCATACAATAGAGGTAACGTCATTTTTGCTAGTAATTTTCGCGGTAACATCATAAGCAAAGGTACGGTTTCTCATGACTCCTTTAATATTGCAAATGTAGAGCATGTTGATAATTTAGGATTTAATTTGCTAAGTGCTAGTCAAATATGTGATAATAAGTGTAAGATAATATTTTCCGAACATGATAGTGAAATAACTAAAGATGGAAAAGTCATAGGTAGAGGTATTAGGAAAAGCGGCTTGTATGTGATGAAATTAGGAAAGAAGCCGAAAGACAAAATTTGTCTTACAATGATTGAGGAAACTCCACTTTATGGCATAGGAGATTAGGTCACGCAAATATGCGTCTAATTTAATCGTTAGCATCTAAGAAACTAGTTAGGAATTTACCTAAGCTTAAGCTTGATCAACAATTCTGTGATGCTTGTAAAATTAGAAAACAAGCTCACGCTAGTCACGAAGCTAAGAATATGGTCTCAACGACTAGATGCTTAGAACTCCTTCATGTGGATCTCTACGGTCCATCCGCTGTACGGAATCACGGAGGAAACCTCTACACCTTAGTAATAGTAGATTAATATTCTAGGTATACATGGATAAGATTTCTTAAAAACAAAACCGAGGCTTTTGAGCAATTTGAAATCTTTAGTAAAAAGATACAAAACCAATTAGGATGTTCAATAATGTCAATTAGGATGGACCACGGTAGGGAATTTGATAATGAAGTGCAATTTGGAGAGTTTTGTAATGCTAATGGTATTACACATAACTTCTCGGCTCTACGCATTCCACAATCAAATGGCGTGGTAGAAAGAAAAAATAGGACTCAACAATAAATGAGTAGAACGATGTTAAATGAACAATCGTTGCCACAAATTTTTTGGTGTAATGTCGTAGATACATCAACCTATATCCTCAACCGAATCTTAATTAGAGTCATCTTAGGAAAAACACCATATAAACTCTTAAGAGGTAGGAAACCTACTCTTGATTACTTTAAAGTGTTTGGAAGCAAATGCTTAATCTTAAACACCAAAGACTACCTCACCAAGTTTGACCCAAAGTCATACGAAGGTGTTTTCCTAAGTTATTTCTAAAATAGTAAAGCTTACATCATCCTAAACAAACACACCATGAAAATCAAAGAATCACTCAATGTGACATTCTGAAACTCCTCCACCATCTAAAACATCACCCTTGGTGGATGATGACTTAGATGAAGAAGAAGCAATTAATGTTACCGAAAAGAAAAACTTAGAAAATGACATTGAGGATGAAACTTTAGAAGTTGACAAAATTGTCAATATTAAGGAATCTAAGAACCATCCATTAGACAACGTCATAGGAAACCTTAACCAAAGAACTCTTAGGTGTCAAGCCTAAAACCAAAGTAACTTTTTTTGTTTTATATCAACTATAGAACCTAAGAATGTAAATAAAGCCTTAAAGGATAATAGCCGGATAATTACAATGCAAGAAGAATTAAATCAATTCATTGCAAATGATGTTTAAGAGTTAGTACAACACCCTAAGTGTACGAAAATTAAACTAAGTGAGTGTAGAGAAATAAGCTTGACGAAAATGGCATTATGTCTAGATATAAGGCAAGACAAGTATCACAAGGTTATAATCAACAAAAAGGAATTGATTATGATGAAACTTATGCCCCCATAGTTAGATTAGGATTTTATTAGCCTATGCTTGTGCTTAGATTTTAAATTATTCCAAATAGACGTAACAAGTGCATTCCTAAATGGTTTTATTAATGAGGAGGTATACGTGGCACAACCTTCAGGATTCATTGATTTCGAAAACCTAATCATGTTTACAAACTGAAGAAAGCTTTGTATGGTCTTAAACAAGCTCCTAAAGCTTGGTACAATAGATTAAAAGCTTTTCTTGTTAAACATGAATATAACATGGTAATGGTAGATAACACACTTTTTACAAAAAAAAAAAGGTTCAAATGTCATCATTGTTCAAATATATGTCGACGACATTGATCGTAGTCAATAGTATATATATATAATATAGGTGAATCGGCAAACAAACCAACTCACAAATAAAATATAATTTCGGAAGCATCGACTTCAAAGGTGACCCCTTCTTAGTCGTTTCCCGGGTCGTTTTTGTTCCTAACGAGGCGTGAATTAAACTTCGAGTTAATGTTTGTAATCGGGATTTTGAATAGATTAAGATTTTTGATTTGGAGTCTAATTTCTATAAAGTAAATGCAAAAATAACGCAAAGGAAAGCAATAAATTAAGCAAACACAAATTAAAAACGAACAACGTTAACGAGATTTTAATAACGCGACCTAAAAACTTAAAATATCAAATTTTAACCCAAGAAAAGCAAATTTAATTTTTAACAATCCTAAATGATAAAAGAAAATTTTAAAAAAAATTATATTTTTTTTACTTTTATTTAATTTATTATGAATTAAAAACACTTTTAATCTAAATTAAATATTAAAAATACTAAACTAATTATTAAAATTCTGCAAAATTCAGGAAAAGTTCTTAAGACTATATTAATCCTAGGAAAAATAAAAATTGGCTAAACAACTTATCTCAATAAGTTGGAAATAAGCCTAAATAAGGCGTAGGCTTAAACTGCCAACTTCCCTTATATAATAAATTTCGCAAACCTATATTGAAAAAGTCCCAAGGGCGAGTGTGTAGCGGAGAGTGGTGTTAAATGTGTTGGTTATGAAGGGGAGGTCTCAGGTTCGACCACTGAGACTTCTTGTTTGTAATTTTTTTTATTTTTGAAATTTTCTTTTAAAAAACTAAAATATAAGCATAACCAATCAACTTTAACAAAATAACCTTTTTTAAATCTTAAAAATAAGCCAGGAATAAGCCTACAAAAGTGACAGTTTGCACTATTTTAAGACTAATGACTTTTTAAGCTAAAACTAATTTAGCTTCTTGGACTTAATAAGCAAATGGAAAAACTAAATAAGCTAAAAAATAAGACTTATATCTTAACCTAATAAGCACTTAGAACCAAGAATAAGCAAAACAGACAAGCTAAAAGATATTAAAAAGCATTTAAGACAGTTAACTTTAAAAGACATTTAGCTAAAGAGGACTTTTTAAAAGGGCTAACTCACTACTTTCAAGCTAAGAAAAAGGGCTTAATAAGCACTATTATTAAGCTAGAAACTCAAAACAGATAGAAATTGATAACCAATTAACACATAGAAACTAACAATAAGAAAATTGAGCAAGCTAATAAGCTAGAAAAAGAACTTAAAAAGGTGACAGTCTGAACTAATTTTTGTGGCTTTTTGAAAGTGACAACTTGCAGACTTAACTTTAAGACACAAAACTTGACTTGAAACTTTTGAAAACTTGATCAAAACCTTTAAAGCTTGACAAAAACTGATAAAAACTAATGCATACTACTTGTTAAGACTGAACTATAGCTAAAACAAACTGGCTTAATAGCCAAAACAAGCTTAGCAGTAGTAACTAAGGTTACTACTGCTTAACCCAAACACCCCTTTATTTTCTTAAAAATCAAAAACAGATTATAAAAGCTTGTAAAACATGAAAGCAGATTTAGCATGACCATTCTTGAGCACAAATAAACAATTTACTAAAGGAAATAAGCACTCAATAATTAGCAATAAGAATAAGCCATTTTGACCAAAAATGAGCAGTCTAGATTAAAATCAATCCAAAGGTCATAAAAAACCAAAACATTAATATGAAAAGCATTCAGAAGACAGAATAAGCAATCTTAAGCATTTAAATAGCAGAAATAAGCAGTTCAAATAAGCAAACAGTAAATAAGCTGAAAAAAAATAAAATGGGAACTCACTTTTTATTAATCAATCCTTGAAAGAAACAATGCTTAGAAAAAGTAAATTCAGTATTAAAAAGACAAATAAGCTGGAAAATAAGCTGGTAAATACGACTAAACTACTCCTAAAACTAGATGATTACAAATGAAGAATTTAAATCCTATTTATAGAAGAACCAAGGTGCAGGGTGTACTTCTTGTGAGATAAGGCCGCCTTCAATCACCTTCCAATCATTCCATATTAGTATATGGAAAGCTCAAATCACAGCTCATCACTTAAAAACGCCTTTGACTTTGATCATATCCCTTTACGCGTCTATTTCTTGTCCAATAGGAGAGCTTGAATGTGTCACGTGGCACTGGCGTGTGTCAGGAAGGTGTAGGGGTCTATTGAACGCGTTCACATCAATGGAGGAGTGGGTTGAGGCTCGTTTAGGTCCTTCCCGCCATTTTTGGGTTTAAATTGGGAAAGATAAAGGGTTAATGGGTGTTAAGGGTTAAGGGGTAAAAGGGTAACAGAGTTAGGTTTTAGGGACTAACGGTGTAAGGGTGCAAGGACTAATTGTGTTAGTCCTTGAGGACTGGTGATGAAAAGGTTTTAACAGACTTGTGGTTGGGTTGTTAAGGGATTTTTTTTGGGCCTTTTTAAGAGTTTATGGTTTTGGGCTTTTATTTAAATAAAAGGCTTTTGTATAAAATAATGTGGGCTGGCCTGACCCATTAAGTGGGCCCGGGTTGGTCCGTAGAAGATGGGTATGCCTTCGGCTTTGGTTTTTCGCGCTCTTTCTAATCCCGTGCTTGGTTTTGTCTGGTTTTTTGCCTTGTTTTTTTGTCTTTTTGTGAATATCCGTTACCTGCACAGTAAATAACACAAAACAAGCATATATTTGGCATTTTATGTCCGTTTTTAGGTTATTTAAGCTTGTTTTATTAAGAAAAAATGTATGTTTATTTAAGCACATACCAACATTATATTCAGTTCAACTTGTCAAGAGTTGTGTGATGACTTCGCCAAAATCTTGCATGACGAGTTTGAAATGAGCATGAGGGTGAACTAAACTTCTTTCTTGGATTACAAATAAAACAAATGAAAGATGACATCTTCTTTAATCAATCTAAATATATTGAAGAAATGCTTAAGAAATTTGGCTTAGAAGATTCTAAACCAGTGAAAACTCCCATGTCCTCGGATACTAAACTCACAAAGGATGAAGAGTGTGAGTCCGTAGATAGCACTAAGTATAGAGGCATGATTGGTAGTTTATTATATTTTAACAGCAAGTAGGCCCGATATCATGTTTAGTATCTGCCTTTGTGCACGCTTCTAAGAGGATCCAAAACCTCTCATCTTTAAGCGGTTAAGCGTATCTTCCGATACATAAAAGGCACTACGCACTTAGGATTATGGTATCATAAGGGGACCAACATAGAAACTGTAGTATATCGATGAGGTGTCTTTTTATACACTTTTTCGAGGTCATTTAACCCCCTAAATCATGCATTTATGCCCAAAATAGGTACTTAATCGTTCCTTTTTAGGTATTCAGCATTTGGAAGGCATTTGGAGGAAATACACGTGACTTGGGCTCATTTAGAGAAGAAACGGACAATACTATGGACCTACACCAACATCTCTCAAGATTATGTTCTCAGCAGCTGGAGACGGCGTCACAGATTACACGTGACGCCGTCATAATTCATACCAAGATGGCGTCACAAGATCTCAAGGCGGTGTTAGAATGCACGACCCAGCCCATTATCTAGAATATTCTTTTTCACGACGGCGTCACGATTAAAACGCGACGCCGTCACAACGATTTTCCTATATATACAAACTCGAATTTAGGGTTTTAAGTGTGTAACTTTAGAGTAAAAGAAAGGGACGAACCCTAGTTCTTTTAGCAGCTGTTAGGGATGATTTTAAGGCCTCAAAACCCTATTGTACTTCCTTTAATTCATGTTTTAATCAAGTAAGACTAACTTAATCATTCAATATGTCTTGTTGTGTGATTCTTATATGTTCTTGCTTTATCTTTAACATGCTTGGCTAACCCTTTTATTTTGTTTTATTTATGATTGTATGAAACCTAGGATGTAGATCTTAGTGGTGTTGCTTCTTGTGATGAATATGCATGTTAGGTCTTAAAAAACCAGCTTTTGTCTGTATCGTTATTGATATGTCTAGGAAAACATAATTGTGTAGAAAGGATACCATAGGGTAATAGTCTTCATACTACCTTGCTCCTTATATGGTTGATCTACTCTTAATATATTTCAAATGTATTTAATATACTCTTAGGGGCCTTGTAATATTCTTCATACTACTTTACTTGTGCGTTGCCTTAATGGAATATTAAATAGACGACGGATTCATGTAATTCATCCATAACTTAGGAAATAATTATATAGATCATCACAAGTGTGACAAAGCAACAACACTAGGAGAAGCAGTCTAGGGAGTAATACATGGTTAAATGAACACAATTCTTTATTATATTATTATCACCAGTAGCTTAGATTATTATTTAGTTTAATAGCTAAAACCAACCAACCTCTCAAATATATGATTTTACCTGCTTTCCTATAAACATAAAAATACAAAAATAATCTTCTCTCAACCCTTAGAATTCTGTTAGACCGTGATCAAGCCTTTCCAACCTATTCCCCTAGAGAACGATAACAACCCCAGAGTCTTGCTTATACTACACTACAACGATTAGGTACACTGCCTAGGGAGTTGTAAAACTTCTTGTAGAAGTCCCTTACGACAACCGCAACAAGTTTTTGGTGCCGCTGCCGAGAAATAGTTAGGTTTTGATCATAGTTTAGCTTAGTTCTACTTGCTTGAATCCTTTCAAGTGAGAATTTAATTTTTGTACATTAGCTTTCTCATAGTCTATCTTTTCTTCGTGTTATTTGTTTCGTAACCCATTCTCTTCAACCACCATGGGAGACGAGAATGCTATCCGCACTCTAAGAGACTACTCCAAACCTAGCCACGAGGGCTATAGGAATACCATTGAGCTCCTCTTAGGGAACAACATGGTACCTCTTCGATACGACATCATCCGGTTGGTGCAAAACGGATGCTCATTCCACGGAATTCGGTCCGAGGATCCAAACCAACACCTCAAGGATTTCCTTAAACTTGTGGACATACTTGACCTTGATGGTGAAAATAAGGAAAGAACGTGCCTGCGTTTATTTTAATTTTCCCTTCGCGATCAAGCTAGCAATTGGCTTAAACGTCTTCCAGTAGGATCCATCACCACATGGGAGGATCTTACTACCCGATTCCTTGCTTAATTCTTTCCACCGGAAAGGACCGCAAAACTCCGCAATAATATCCTGATGTTCCAACAACATCATGGAGAATCTCTATCCGAAGCATGGACTCGTTTTAAGGACTTACTACAAAAAGTCCCTCATCATGGCATCGATCGTTGTCTTCAAATCCAAATTTTTTATGACCATGTCTCCTTTCATCTTAAGTGCGATATTGACCGCGCCGCCGATGGAAAACTCCGTAATAAGAATGCCGACGAATCTTGGGAAATCATTGAGAAGCTCACCCTCTACGACCATGAAGGCTGGGATGACACAAAAGAATTCATCAAGTCGGTCAAGGCTATTTCTATACCTCAAGGCATCTCAAAAACACATGACCAAAGACTTCTTGAGCTCGAAAACCAGATTAACTTCTTACAAAAGGGATCGAGACCAACCCTTAGGAGCTCAACACACATCCCTCATGCTTATGCCGATGCAGTCTATTCCAACCCTCGCCCGCAAAGCCATAACGAGCCACCCAAGCTGAATCCCTTCACTTTTTATGAACGTACAGGTCCAAGCCCTCAACCCCAAGCTTTAGGAACTACTTTTGAGGCTCGAGTAAGGGACTACACAGCACACACTAAAAGAATAGAAAGATTTGAGAACGCCATTTTCAAGCAATGCGAGGACATCAATGATAGAATGACTGAAATATTTAGACTTCTTAAGGAACTCACGACTAGAAGAACCCCTGAGAAAGTATTGATAAGGGAAGAAGCCAAATTCCCTGTCACCAAGAACATAAACTCTATCTCTCTAGCAAGAGGAGAGGAAGAAAGGAGTGACAAGACGAATGAGACACTCGACAACACTGTAAAACCTACCATAACAGAAACGGAAATACCTGTGACGGAAGCCGAAAGGAATAATGAAACTAAAAACAAACCGATAAAAAAGGCTGAGAATAAAGAAGTGGAGGAAGTACTCAGTTCTCGGCAGGTAGAATATTATCTAAAGCATAGGATTAATAAAAAACTAATTGAGGGACTAGTCGATAATAATAGGTTCAATGAATCTCTGTCTAAGGCTCGAGTTGGAAAAGTAAAAGGAAAGACATATAATGTGTCACATAGGGGGCCTGTTTATGACGCGATTCTCAAGAAAAAGATAACGAAGAAGGAAGACATCAGAGGAAACTGTGAAATACCTTGCAGTACAAGAGGCCTTAAGCATGTAAATGCCCTCGTCGATCAAGGGTCCGATGTAAACGTCATGCCTTATGCACTTATATGAAACTTACGAACGAAAGACCTGCAGAGATTGACATTAGACTCTCACTAGCTAGCCACTCGTATATCTACCCTTTAGGAATAGTTGAGGACGTGTTAGTTGAGGTTGTCGAGCATGTATACCCTATAGACTTCGTGATTCTAGACATTAAGGAAGATGAAAAGAGGCCTTTCATCCTAGGAGTACCATTCCTAACAACGGTAAAGGACGTGATTAAGTTTGACAAGAGCACCATAACTCTAAGGTCTGGAAAGAGTAAGATAAGTTTCCATAAGATACCTGAACCCCTCTGTAAGACCGAAAGAGGAGTCAAGAACGACATAGAACCTATAGCCCCTACTACGACCGTGAATAGACTAGTCCTAGAATGGGAGGAAAGGATAAGACTTCACCAAGAAAAAGAGATGAAGTTTGACCAATGGAGAAGCAAGAACTTTAAAAACGAGCATCCCGCTCTTACAAAAGTTGACAAAGAAGTAGACGATGAAGGAGAAGTCATGTAAGAACGTGTGACTTCGAGTCTAGCTACAAGACTCATAAATAAAGAATAGCGCTTTTTTTGGGAGGCAACCCAATATTTACCTTTATCACATATTAGGAGTGTCTTGTGTGTTTTAATTCTTTATCGTTTGTTTTATTATGTTTGAATTATTTTGTAATCATGCTTTGTTTGTTTGTAACTTCGTCTTAATTGCAATCAAAGGTATTTTGCAACAAAATAAGTGTAGGGGAATTATCCGGTTTTAAGAACCAAATTCAAACATGCAAAATAAATTGTTTAGATTAATTCGCGTCAGTTTCAAGTCATGTGATTGAATTGTTAAAACTCAGGTTTTATGCAGCCATTTGTACAGGAATTAACTTATGGAATCAAGTGCAGAAAAGATTTCATCAAAACAAAAATTTCTTTTTCACAAAACGTGGAGATGGCATTACGATTTACACGCGACGCCGTCACCACGACACCTGTGACGGCGTCAGGGTAATCCTGACGGCGTCAAACGTCCAGGTCCAGAAAACATAAAGTTTTTAATTATTCTTGAAAATGTAACTTGTACAACATTTAAAATATGTACTATTCTTTTGTAAACCTGCAAAACCATGAGATCAACAATTCTCTCATCCTATCTTTACTGCTTTATAGAGTCAACCCTAATTTCACATTGTATATTCTTAAATCGCACATTTTATGCTTGGTATAGTTGTCTTTGTCTTTGATTACAGGTTATACTTGATGAGAAGAAGCTTGAAAGTTCTTAGGAAGTTTCATTGGACAATTCTTGGATGATGATTTAACCAATTATCGCATGTTTCCTCTGCATTAATGAGCAAACCAGGGGAGTACCAGTTTCTTTTTCTTGTTTTCTTTTCCCTTTAATTCGTTTTTATGGGTACTTCTATAGAACATTAGGGACAATGTTCAACTTAAGTGTAGGGGGGAAATAAGCCTTAGAAACTATTCTTTCATTTGTCATTTGCTTTGTCCATAAAATGATGAGTAATATATCAAAACATAGCATAAAAAGTGTTGTTGTCACCACTAATTAAATTTTTTTAGACACACACCGACGAAAAACCGGTATATTAATAGCGTCTCATGGATAGGAATTTATATGACTAGCAAAAACCCTCAGAATTCCACCCAAAAATGTGAGGTTCGCCTTTAGATCTATAAGAATTCTGGTATCTATTATTGATACCCAAGATAGTTTATACTTTTAGCCTTCTCGAGTTAAGGAGTGAGCAGTCACATGTGTCTATTCCGTCATTACGGATGTGTACGTGTGGTCCTTCATCGACTTTTCTGGATCATAAGTTCGGTATTAGAATTATGTGAGTGTACCAGTAGTTTATTAAATTCTGAACTTATATTTTGATGAAATCCCGTAGATCGCATTGTAGTATTAGGATTTTGCCTATAAGTGGCATTAGGATTAAACACATGTTTTAGAACCTGTACTTTGTTAGAATGGTACACCGTTATGTAAAATTCCCACACCCCTTGCCATGACTCATTTTTAGTGCAGGTTACCTTTGTACAACCTTCAAAGCCTTTCTTTTCCGATTTTTGTAATTTTTTGGTGGATTCTAGATTATTAATGAAGAGCATTGTCACCCTTAAACCAATCGTTACACCCAAATAGCCTTAGCCTACCTTGTATGTACTCACCTTTAGTACATTATTGTTTTAACCCAAGTTAATTATTTGAGTACACGGTTGCTAAGTCCTTATCCTTGTAAATACAGTTTTGGGACGATTGGGATTCATGGTAGTATTTATTTCGTGGAAGAATGGGGAAGAAAAGTTAAGTCAATACCCCCATATATTTGTTAGATGATCTCCATGTTATTTTGATCCACCTCAAATCGGGTCATTAGTTAGATTATAAATATCGAGTACGTAAAAAGCTCAAGTGAGGGGTACGTGTTATAAACCCCATGTTATGATGTATTATGTTATTAAAAAAATAGAAAAGAAAAAGAAAGAGATTGATGTAGAGTTGTGTAGAGTTTGTATATCTTCGTCCGAGTCTTGGCTTAGCAACCAAACCAACGTGTATTCGTATAAATAATTAGCTAACCCTTCCACTCTAAATTCACCCAAAGCCACCCAAATGTATCCCATCCGTTTTTGTTTCCATTATATGTTATCTTACACCTACACCCCACAACCCTTTAAAAGACCTCTTAGATAGTAATGAATAATGCTTGCGCCTAGCGGTGGAGGTTTGATCCTTTACCAAGCCTATGGTAATTTATATGCTATGACAGGTAATGAGTGTTGATTTTCCGTTTCCCCTTATGTTATAATTTATTATACACCCGAGTGAAAGAGAGAATCCCAAACACTTATGTGAGGTGCTAGTATATACTTTCCGTGCTTTTAATTACGAGGTCTAGAAGGTTGTGTTGTAAAATACTTTTAAAGAGTAGGTTAAATGACCCTCATATTGCTATTGTCTAGGTAGAAAAACCCATTTGCTTGAGGACAAGCAAATCCCAAGTGTAGGGGTATTTGATGAGGTGTCATTTTATACACTTTTTCGGGGTCGTTTAACCCCCTAAATCATGCATTTATGCCCAAAATAGGTACTTAATCGTTCCTTTTCAGGTATTCAGCATTTGAAAGGCATTTGGAGGAAATACACATAACTTGGGCTCATTTGGAGAAGAAACAAACAAGACTATGGACCTACACCAACATCTCTTAAGATTATGTTCTCTGCAGCTGTAGACGGCATAACAGATTACATGTGACGCCGTCACAATTCATACCAAAACGGCGTCACAAGATCTCAAGACAGCGTCAGAATGCACGACCCATCCCATTATCTATAATATTATCTTTCACGACGGCGTCACGATTAAAACGCGACGTCGCCGCAGCGATTTTTCTATATATACAAACCTGAATTTAGGGTTTTAAGTGTGTAACTTTAGAGTAAAAGAAAGGGACAAACCCTAGTTCGTTTAGCAGCTGTTAGAGACGATTTTAGGGCCTCAAAACCCTATTGTACTTTGTTAGGTTTAAGAAAAAGACTCGGTCACCCCATGTATTTTCATGTTTAGCATAGCTGGTAGTTTTGTTAGTAATAGTATGATTTATGGTGTTGGGATGGGTCTTTACCCACTGTAAGCCCACACCATAGCCCGTTTCATAGGCATTTTGTAAGACATATTTAAACCCTCTCCACACATGGAGAGGGTGTTGGTTGAATTATTTTACACACATAATTTAGTGTGTTTTTCTCTAGTTTTCTCCCAACCATCTCTCTTTCTCTAACTTTCTCTCTCTAGTTTATGTTTGTGTGAAATCAAAGAACCTACAATTGGTATCAAGAGCCATGGGGTGGGTTGAGTGATTTTTTGTGGTTATGTTTTGAGCTTATTCTCGACTTAGTGGCTTACTTTTCATACGACTTATTCTTTTCTACTCTACTTATTTGATTAATCGGTCTAACATTTTTTACATACTTTCGTGGGATGTACAACTCATTGGGCTACATATGGTTTGATGAAACATATGGCTACACATTAAAATAAGATAAACATGTTTTAAGCATATGTCTTTCATTAAACTATGGCTACACGCATTTGTTTTATTTTAAACAATCTTGATGAAACTGATATTTTTTGAGATTTCTCTTATTCGTTTTAAAGCTTTATGTTTTCTTCTCTTTTGTAGTGTTTTCTAAGCAGGATAACTTGTAGTGTTTTGTCGTATTACATAGCTTTATAGTTTTGTATTTCATAACTCGTTTTGTTTTCATGAGTGTTTGGCTGTTGCTTATTGGTTAATCAAATCAAGTCTTTCTTTCATAAAATCGAATCCTGCTACTTTAGGACAATATAGTGCAACTTATTTAGGCTTAAAATAGTTCTCTTGTTCAGCTTATTTAAGCTTATCTGTCTCGACTTAACTTTTAAAGAGAGTGTTTGGATTTAGCTTATTTGTTAACAAGATCACATCTTTCTTTTATAAAAACACATCTAACATTTCAAGGATAATATAAGTTAGCTTATTTATGATTAAAAACTGCCTTCTATCTGTTTTTTAGAGCTTAGGTGTATCGGCTAAATCATTAAGGGAGTGTTTGGATTCGGTTTCTTTGTAAAAAACAAAACTTATTGGGTAAACTTGGACTATTTTCGTGGCTTATTATTGTGGTAAACAAGCTTATTTTCGAGCTTATTTTGGGTTGGCTTATTAGTTTTGTGGTCCACGGTTTGAACATTACAATGAACACAGATCCTTGTTTTTAGCTGCTACGAAAAGGACAAGTTGTGTTTTAGTAAAAAGAACAACAAACAGGTTGCGACTTGTCGTGTGGTCCCAAAAAGGCTTGCGTTTTGCCATTCTATTTTGTAGCGAGATGGCTAAACTAGCGACTTGATGAATGGAAAGATTGGTTACGGTTTGATAAACAGGTTTAAGAAGACTAACTTGTTCATGGCTTACATAAACGAAACTCTACCCAAATGAAAAGTCCATTGCGTTTTGGTATTGTTTTTAGACAACAACTTGGTTAATTTTGTATCGTAGCAGGTTGAAGATAAGAACAAGGACGTTTTTTGTGTTATTCATTGAGGTTTAGACAAACCGTACACGGACCACATAGTATGCTTTTGTCTTCTTATAGGCAATTCATACACGACTTGAGAGACCTATACATCAAACTAGGAGAGTTATACATCATAACTAGGGTGATTTATAAGTATAACAGTTAAACGATTAAGTTTCGAGTGATTTCGGGTTTTTCGGGTTTCGACGTCTTTTAACTACGGGACTTCTTACCTATACCGTTGCGATCGTGAACTCGTTTCGATCAACGAGGTATATTGGGTTTTCACCAACGACAACCGTAGCATTCCGCGAGAAGAAAAATAGAATTGTTCCATATTTAACAAATTCAAACGAAGAAGAAAAGGAAATACGAGGGAAGTGTATGTTTTTATTAAACTAAAATCACCTTTTGCAAGATTGGTCCCTGGACTTCATGACCCTTTCTCCTTTCGTCCTTTGTTTTCCTATTAACCTTTAAAGTTGAACTGTTTTTTCACCGTTAGTCCTTAGTACTTATAAAACAGCCTGTTAGCCCTCCAAAGTGAACCGTTATTGCACCGTTAGTCCCTGCAACTTTAATTAACAACCGTTAAGCACTCTACTTGGATTTCCATTGCACCGTTAGTCCTTGATAGTGTTTTTAATCAACCGTTAATCATTTTAAGTTGAAAGTGTGATAACCGTTAGTCCTTTTAACTCATCAATCGTTAACAAAAGCTCAAGTACTTCATTTACAACAACGATTTCATCAAAAACAATCCATAACAATTATCATTTCACGGTTTCTTCTTGATTTTGTAAAATCCCGTAAAAGTTTATTATTTTCTCGGTTTAAATCACAGATTTGTAAAATCCCGTGAAGTATAATTTCTTTCTCATAACCACAACAAAAATCACTTTATCTACTTAAGATCATTAATTATTTCACACATCGTATTTCAATGGAATCTTTGAATTCAAATTCACAAGAGAGAGAGTTGTATCAATTGCAACAAATGCAACACAAAGCAAAGGAAAGTTGTAT
>BQNB010088982.1:0-15335 GCA_026074375.1 Tanacetum coccineum
TGACTTTTCTGGCTTCGGGTTTGATTCTTTGGCTTCTTTTTGTACTCTTTTGATTCTCGCGTCCGTGCTTGCCCGTTTTTGACTATTTTTTGTGATTTTTTATGTATCCGTACCTGCACACACAAAACACAAATACAAGCATATTTTTGTCATTTTTTGTCTGTTTTGGGTTATTTTAGGTACAAATGGATATGTGTATTTAACACTTATCAAAATTCCCCAAACTAAACGATTGTGTGTCCTCAAGCAATATTACATGCCTTATAACCAAATACCTCGAAACTTCCCCAAACTAAACCTTTGAAAAGTAGCAAAGATTTTTGTTGAGAGAGCTAAGAGGTCACAAGTTATAAAACACCCGATTTCCCATTTTCAAAGATTTATATATATATATATATATATATATAATGATTTTTTTTATGATTTTTCTTGATATATTCCTAACTACAACTTATTTGTGTGACTTAATGTATTGTTTTCATTACCTCTTTGGTAACTTTAAGGATCATGGAACAAAAAGCACAATAAAGTGTCTAAAAGATAACTTCATCATCCCTAATTTTTCACTTTTCCCATGCTAAGCTTAAAAATAAGATCATCGTTAAGTACGAGCTAAGATGCTAAGACTACTTATAATTACAACTTGTGAATTTCTCTTCCCGGCATAAATCATATATTTAAGTGTGTATGCTCAAATTAATTTAAACCATTAAATCCACATATTTAGATAGTTGAAATCTGACTAAGCTTTACACATGAGCCTTTTGGGCTAATATGTTAATCACTTAGTAAAATCACAACTCAAAGCAAACAAAAACCTCCTTAGCTAAGACATCGTTGGTTCACTTGCCCTATAAATGACTTTCTTCTCTAGCATCCCACCGTCATCGGGTAAGTGCTAAGGCTTTTGACACCCCATCCGAAGAATAATAATCGAGACGTATGAACTTCCGATGAAAAAGCCTTGTAGACTTTCGCAAACCTTAGTTCAAAAGAATACCTTGGCTTTATAAAATGAAACTTTTACTATTTATTTTTTAACTTGCAACATTATTATTTCTATTTACATTATTAGGCTAGGAACTGGTATCACTTCTTTCGACGACACATCGGCAGCCTCGACAAGAGCTCGTGTTAGTACTTCTTATGATACCAACCCTAAATGATACAATCCTCCATCATTTCTTTCGATGTCACATCGGGAGCGAACCGACAAATGCCCATGTACTTTATTGCGATGGAGTTTGTATATTATTATTAACATTAAGGATTTATAACTTGCATCCTTTTTATTCACCAACTACATTTCTTTTTTTCTTTTTCATCATAATTTTTTTTATATATAAACATGTTATTTTTGCAAAAAGTTTCATTTTAGAAAACCAAAGTATAAACTTTAACTAAAATTCTTATTTACAAATGATGTTGACTTCATCATCGATAAAGCTTTTTCTCTGAATATGTTGATTAGACTTTTAAAGGTAAAACTCTAATTTGTAAAATTAAAGAGAACACGCATATTTAATCATTTTAGAACTTCGGAAAAAAAAACCACAAAGTTATTCTTATAAGCCTTTATGTTTTCCAAATAAACCTTGTTTAGCATCCTACTTGTAATCAACACTTTCATTTCTTCTTATTCTCAGCAATTTAAAATCTTAATAAAGAGGATTCGCAAATACTTAGCCTATATAAATCAAACTCGGCATCTTAAAAATCTACTTGGAGATTAGCACAAGTCCTTCATTTACTAATGATTTTCAAGTTAGTATGTTTAAAGTCTACTGAGACTAGACAAAAACTATCATTATTTAATTGTTTTAAAGGGAGAGAAAGCTAGTAACTCAACCGTTCGACGGGTCAAATTACTTCTTAGTTCACCAACGGAAAACCAACATTCATATCTAAACACGTTTTTTTAGATGAATTATTTTTTCATTTTTTCCTACAAATAAAAACATAAAAATTTAAAATTTTTGCTATTTTTGTGGGAAAACGGGTACGTGAGAACAAAACAATAAGCAGGTAACATCAAATCGATCGATTCCCTCCCCAAACTAAAACGAAACATTGTCCTCAATGTTTAAGGTCGGGTTCCTACGAAAATCTAAGTCGTTTATGAATTATGCGAAGATAAACGTGAATCGATAAGATCAAAGGATATCGGATTTCCCCAAACTAACTCCAAACAAAGGATAAGAAGCTCAAGTGAACCGGGACACAACACCGAACACGAGAGTCTTCAGAAAATTTGGGTTCATCCTGCAAACAATCACAAGTACAAACAACAAACACAAAGATCGAAAGAGAACAGCCTCAACACATCACAACACATTATTTAGAAAATAGATAGAAGAAAGAAAATGGATAAGCATGGGGTGAACTCCCACGAAGCGGCTTGTTTTTGTTCACCGAGTCGCAAGCTCGACTCGATCCCTGCATTCATTTGTCCTTAGGGAGAGCAACACTTAGAACTAGAAACTTTCATTGAAAATGCTACTTGCTCTAGATAAGAAAATGGAAAGGTGATGATGTTAGGGTCAAAAATGGTGTCTTCACTCCCGAAGGAGAAAAATGAAGAAATAAAGAGAATGAAGGTCAAATCTGAAACAAGGGTGGGTAAAATGTCAGTCATAAAATCACGCGGTTTAGAAACACCCTTAAACACTTTGGTTATCAAAATACCCGCTTCGGGTTCAAAACATTTCTCAACATCCGGTGGTTCCGATAGAGGACGAGGAGATGATGGGTTGTCTTGATGATCAAGGTTAGGTAACTCTTCATCTTCAAAATCATCATTCTCAACACCTGGTGGAATTAAATCATCTGGAATAAGAAAAATATCGATCTCTTCTTGAACGGGTTCACTGTCCTCAACGGGGATAAGAGATACGGGAAGAAACTCGATAATTGAACTTTGATTAGCATGAACATTTTCCTGTGACCGGGAAGTTGAAATCTCACAAAGCACTGTCATAAGACTAAGATATTCCCTAAATTCACGATCATTCCTTGAAGGAAGTGTTAAAAGTTCATCGGCTGGTGAAGAGGATCACTTCTTAGAGAAAAAGTAATCGAAGATTCATTTTGTTCTGGTTCATGATCGGAAATCACTTTGGGAACGAGATTATGGGTAGTATCATCACTAAGCAGATTATCAAGAAAAGTTACGTCTCCTTCTAAATCGAAATAACCTTCCTCAAAATTAGAAGAAACTTCTATAGCTAGAAAAGCATCGATCTCATCAATATCGTCTTCTGGAGCAAAACACTCAACCTTATCGGACAAAGGTGTGTTAAGTAAAACTGACTCATCGGAATCTGAAATGTTGGAGTTCTCGTTTATGACATCTTCATCCATCTTGTTAAAGAGAGGATTTACGGTGCTAGATTTGAAATTGTCATCAAATTCAAAAAGAGGATTTGAATGATCTTGAAAATTTCCTTCTTGAACATCTTTTTTAAGAAGAGTGAGTTCATCGGCGAACTCCTCAAGATTATCACTAGTCTTCACCGGAGAAGAACTAGGAGAAGGATCATCAGAATGAGTAGTGGTACTGCCACTAAACGGATCATCTTTTGAGAAATCGATGACAGAAATGGCGTGAACAAAATGCTTATCCTTGTTTTTCTCAGATTTATCGGCATAATAAACAAGTTCTTCCTTTCCTACTCTTAAAGTCAATGTTTCTTCGTACAAATCAATGAGAGCTTTTGCGGTGCGAAGGAAGGGTCTTCCTAAAATAATAGGCACTCTTGGGTCGGGTTCAAAATTAACCACCACAAAATCCGCAAGAAAAGTGAAACCATCAACTCTAACTACAACATCCTCGGCTATACCCATTGGGTGAGTAATTGAACGATTGGCAAGCTCGAGTGTCATTCGAGTAGGAGTCAAAGCTTCAAGCCCAAGTTGCTTGTAGATAGAATGAGGTAAAAGATTTATGCTAGCTCCGGAATCGGCTAAAGCACTAGTCCTATCAAGCTCTTGTAAAGCACACGGAATAAGAAATTTTCCCGGATCTTCGAGCTTCTCGGGAACTTTGTTCATGATGATAGCAGAACATTCAGCATTTACGGTCGTAATGGCGATCTCCTCGAGTTTCTCTTTGTTCCTTAGCAACGAGCTTAACCATTTGTTGAACTTCGGCATTTCGACAAGAGCATCTTTCAATCCAATCTCTAAACGGAGTTGTTTGAACATCTTCAAAAACCGGCTATGTTGAGCACTTGGTTTATCGTTCTCTCTAACTTTCATCCTCTCGGGATATGGAAGTTTAGATTGATACGAATTAGGTCTTGGAGAATTAAGATCTTGAATTTCAACATTAACGGTTTTCTTTGCTTTTGGTTTTGGGATTTCAATGAAAATGGAATCTTCTTCCTCCGGAGGTGGGACTTGTGCGGTATTTTCCAAATTTGGATTTTGCACTTTTTCCGTTGACGTCTCCGGGTTTTGTTCGGGTTCTTTTTGAGGATTTGAAATTACGGGTGTAGGAACAAGAGGAGTCGAATGTCCTTCCAAAGTCTTACCGCTCCTTGTGGTGATAACATTAATTTGCTCACGAGGATTGGTTACGGTTTGACTTGGAAGAGTTCCTGAAGTAGAGGTGGAATTTTTGAAATTATTACAAATACTTGTCAACAAACTCGTAACATTAGCCATTTGATTCTGAAATTTTGACTTGATTTTGAAACATTTTTCAATACCCGCATCGTTTGCCTTGACGTAATTTTGCAAAATCATTTTCGAAAAAACCTTGAATTTGAGTGGCCGTAAGAAGTGTGATATGTGGAACTGGTAAACCGATGGTTGTTTGGTTCGGTGGTTGAAAAAATCTTGACCTTGATTGTTTTTGATGGAAATTGCCTCCACGGTTTTGATTTCGAATTAAAATTGTTCCCTTTGATATCGGCTGTGGTTACCTTTGTTGTTTTGAACTTTGGTTGATTGAAACTGGGGGGGTGGTCTCATTTGGTTTGCCAAATTAGGAGGATATCTTTGAACAAATTGCCAACTAGCGGCGGTTTGTGGAATTGATGAATGTTAATCATGAAAAACGGGAAATTTCATTCCTTGTTATCGGATCACTTGTTGAATTATGGTATTTGAAAAAAATGTGACCACAACCTTCCGCGACTGCTTTGACGGTTAGTAGGAAGTCGTCGCATTCTTTTCACTAATCGCTTTTCTAAAGGCTCATTCGAGTATTTCATTTTGTCTTCCAAGAGGCGGCATGTGTTGAATTCGAAAGAATTATTGGAAGGTGAAGAAGTTAGAAGATTTGAAGCAGTTCGTACTCGCTCTTGGGATCATTTGTCACGACTCTTGAATACGCACTGGATTTACTTTCGATTATGGCTAAACCTTCTCGAGGCATCTTATCTAGAAAATTGCCACCCGCGGCAGAATCTAAAGCATCTTGATCATTGGTATTCAAAGAATTGTATAGAACGTATCAAGTTGGTGTAATTCCGAGAAACCATGATGAGGACATTGACGAAGAAGTTCTTTGAAACGTTCTCATGCTTCGTGAAGGTTTCATTCTGTTTCTGGTAGAAAGTTAGTGATTTTGTTTTCGAATGATAAGTGTTTTCGAAGGTGGAGAAAGCATTGGTTTATGAATTTCGAGACAAGATCATCCATCATTTAGAATTGATCTAGGAGGTTCTTATCTAACCAATCTCGGGCTTCACCGTCATAGAGAGAAGGAAAACAGCAAAAGTTAATCGAAGTGTTCGAAACTTTTTCGGGATCTGTCTATATGTTGAAGGGACTTTGTTGAAAAATCGAAGGTGATTATGAGGGGGCTTGTCTACCCGTGAAACTTATTACTTTGCACAGATTGATCAAAGGTTGTATAAGATCAAAAATTGTTTTGCATGTACGGTGGTTGGAACAACAAATTTGCATCTTCGTATCCCTCGATGGGAGCTTGTAGCATTTGAGCCATGGTACGATTGTCGGCCATTGGAAACTCGGGTTCCTCAACAATAACCGTTGTTATTTGTTGTTGTCGACGATTTTCGATTTCGAGCTGATGACCGATGTGCGCATGCACTAGAGATTAAAGGGGGGGGGAAAACAAAAATTAAAAAGCAAACAAAAAAATTACACTAATTTTTTGGCTTTTTGAAAATATTATTTTTTTTTTTTTTAGCAATCTATTTAAACGGATATACGGAAGACAACCTTTTAAAACAAAATAATCAACTTACTTCACGGTAACTCTCAAAAATGGCTTTTCAAGGTGAGCGTAATTCGTAACGTGACACCAAATGACAAAAGTTTATTGATCTTTGGTTCGATTTGGAAACTTTTTCAAGTTCACCGGAACTTATTTATGATAATACCTCAAATTGAAGTATTATATGTTGTGTTCTTTTCCAACTTTGTTTGTAATTTATTTATTTTCTTAAAAGGACAATTTTTTTTTATATTTTGATTTTTTTATTGTTTTTATAATAATTATACTAAAAAGAAAAAGAAAATATTATTTTTCCTTATTTATATATTTGTTATTTTTTTGAATTTTTTGATTTTTGAAAATTTTAACAAAAATGAAACTTTCGAGGCCGAAAGGATCTTCAAACCAAATCAAAAACCGTAAACGAAGACATCTTTACACAAGTCCCGGCAACGGCACAAAAATACTGATGTGTGTTTTATATACTATTAAAATATATAAAATACTATAATAATATTCCAAAGAGCAATTAAGAAAATTACCAAGTTACCTTTGATAAAATTCACTCTCAAAAATATATAATACAATATATATATATAATATTTAACCGAGAAGTATGATCACCCGGGTCGTTTCCCCAACGACTTGTGAAATTGAAACCTTGCTTTAGCTTGGATTGTGATTTGAATGCGAGAAAAAAGTTTGATTTGTTTAACTACTAAAAAGATTAAAATAAACAAGTACTACCAATTAAGTATAAATATAATTAATGGAAATTCAAAATTTAACTAAAAACGCGAAACGGGACACTAAACTAAGGCTAAAACCTAAATTCTACCAAATTAAACCTAATTTTTATTTTTCTTTTAAAATGTATTCTAATTGACTAAAAAACGAAGGCTAAAAAATACTAGAATGAACAACGGAGGATTAAAACAAAATGAGAGATAAAAATTAAAACCGGAGAACCGGAAAACAAAACCCGTTCTTTAAAAAGTGAATTTTTTGCAAATTAGGAACCCTACGAAAAGTGCAATTACTTTTCTACTTACTTTATGATAAAGAAAATTTTATAAAAAAGATTTTTATTTTTTTGATTAATTTTCTATTTTTTATGATTTTTTAAAGTTTTTAAAGAAAATAAAAGATTAAAAATACTAAACTAATAGTAAAAATTCTAGAAAAAAGAAAAAAAATAGCTTATACTATATGAATATAGGAAAAATTTAATCCCGAAGTCGTAGCTTATAAAAGAAGCACGAAAGAAGCTTAACTAACTTATTTGGCCTCTATGGCCAAAATGTGTATTTTAAAGTTTTTAATGAAAGGACAAGTAACGGATGAGTAAATGTGGCAATAGTGTTATTAAGGCGTTGGGTTTTATAAGAGGGTGGTCGTGGCTTGTTCGAGGCAGGAATCCCCTTTTTGCTTATTTTTTTATTTTCTCCATTTATAACAAAACTAATATCTAAACTTATTAAAAACTAGATTTTTAAAACAACTTTCACACTAATTTTTTTGTCTGGGAAAATGAAAAATAAGCTCTGAATAGCTTAAGTTAATGCTGGTTCTTGTTTACAGGGAACTAAGGGGTTTGAGCTTATAAAAAAAACTTAGTTGACACTTAAAAAGGGGGTGGGGGAGGCTTGCACAAGCTTTAATATAGGCTCGTTTTCAAAACCAAAAGGAAATTCTAGAAAGCTAATGAGTGCTTTAACTAAAAAATGATAAGCTTATTTAACATATAACACTAAAGTTAACTGAATTGATGATGAACGTAGCTAACCTCAGACTATGATCATAGAGTATAATATTTAAACAAGCTGCTAGAGGCTTAAATAAGCTGAGAAATAAGTACCCTTTTGAAAAACTTAAACTAATGATGCTTATAACTATTACGATTTAATCATAAAAACCTATACTATAAGCTAGAAAATCAAAAATCTAAATCACTAAGCTAATACTACTGTTTCTGGCTTTTTTGGCTAATTAATGACTTTTTTAAAGCTAAATGTTACTAGGTATATAGCTAGGAATTGTAAAATAAGCTTAAACTATGCTAATCTATGACTTAAACTTAAAGCTAACTAATTTTAAGATACTAACAATTCGTTAACTAAACCTAAACTTAAACTAGAAATGACAGCAGTAGTAACAAAGGTTACTACTGCTAGCACAAATGAACAAGAGTTAAAGCCAACTTGTAGGTTACCTCTTTTGTTACAACTGCACTAAACACTCTTGTTGAGTGTGTACAAACACAAAACAAGCAAGAACCAAGCCTTAGATGGCTTGGTTTAAAATTTGCACAAGTGAAAATACTATGAAAATTCCCCTGGTGCACAGACAATGAGAATAAACTCAAACCTTTTTAATTTTAAAAACTAACATGTGAAAACTCTTTTCCTAATGATTTTAAATGAAAACAAAACTGTCTCAAATGGTTTGCACAAATTCCTTTAACTTTTTGAGGTCAAAACAGCTAATGCCAAACACTCCTTTATACTACTTGACAGATTTAAACTAAAGCTTAAAATGAGAATCTACTAACCAACGGCCTTATTCCAGAACTAACAAGCTTATATATACAAAACTATTTAAACATGAATATATATCTATTAAGCTAGAAATTGAAATCTACAAAACTAAACTAGGACATTTTTTGGTTTTATGGATTTTAGACAAGTAAATGAAAAACAAAGATCTAAAAACCTTAAGCTGAAAACAGATGAAGGATAAGCACAAATATAGATATATAAGCACAAATAAGCTACTAGTAAAGAAAATAAGCAATTAATAAACAATTTAAGCTACTTATTTAGCAATTAAACTAAGCTATGCTAAGAGAATTAAAACAAGAAATTTAAAAGGGAACTTACAGCTTGCTTCAGCTAAACAGAAGCTATGGCTCAATTGAGCTTAATCAACAGCTCTGGCTTATTAGAAATAAGCCAGTAATAGTCCTTGGAGACCCTTCCATGATAGGTCTCCCTTCCATTTAGCTTTTAATCCAAATAAGACAAGGTATTTAAACTAGTTTTATGATTTAAGTAGATTTAGATTGAATTAAGCTCAATCATAAGCTTATAGACTTATGAGAGCTATTGAGCTTATTAGGAGCTTATGAGACAGTACACACACTTTTGAGAGCTAATTGAGATTTGAGAGCTTAATAATGAAAGAGCTTATGAAAGATTAAAGGAAAACTTTATTAACTGAAACAGCTTGTTACATTACTAGAAAGGAAATTACAAAAGGCTTTTTATGAAAATACATAAGCTAACTAAAAGCTAAAATTCTACACTAGGTAAAAAAGAAAAAAAGAAGATACAATGTGTGTGAGAGTGTGTTCTATTTATAGGCCTTCTCTGAAGCTTCTAGGCTCTATCTTGCTTCCCACGCTCCAATTAATCATCACCATCCATTCCTTCAATCATTAGGGAGATGTTGTCATCCGTTGGATCAAGTGTGGACACTCAAGGATTGCCATGCTGTCATTCTTTGATGTGACACTTTGTGTTAGTTTACTGAGTGAATCCAATGCAAAATCCCCATTCCTTTGTGCTTTCTCAACCTCCACGTGTGATCCTTGCCTTGTGAGCTACTAAGAGCTTTTGATATGACTAATCTAACCTTGCCATTGTGTAAACGAGCTCTTGAATTGTCTTCCGTACCCTTCAATTTTCAAAACCCCTTTGATTTACCCATGGTAACTAGTGGAGAAGATGATGAACAGTTGGCGCTCTTTTATAACTGAAACGGGTAACTCGATTTAAACTTTGGGCTTTTGGCAAATTTAGTCCTTGTACTTGGTTTATAAAAGTGTGAAGTGTAAAAGAACTTTCATAAATGACAGAAATGGTACTTGTGGTTTTATAAAAGGGGAATGGGTTTAGGATTTTGGGCTTTTGGATCCGGGTATGGCCCATTTAGGTTTAGAGACCATTTGTGTGATATTTTTGAAACTCGAGGGACTATTTGGGTAACATTTTGATTTTTTTTTATTTGTGGCTTTGACCAAGGTTTGACTGAAAGTTGACTTTCTTTGACTAGGGCTTTGAATCTTTGGCTCTCTTGCATGCTCTTCCGTTCTCGTGCCCGTGTTTGCCGTTTTTGGAGGGTTTTCTGGTGGATTTTTGTTTATCTGTACTGCACATGCAAAAAACACAAAACATGCATATCTTTGCCAATTTAAGTTTGTTTTGGTTTTAATGGAGCTATTTATAAGTCACAACGGATATGTGTATTTTACACTTATCAAAATTCCCCAAACTAAACGATTGCGTGTCCTCACGCAATATCACATGCCTTATAACCAAATACCTCGAAACTTCCCTAAACTAAACCTTTGAAAAGTAGCAAAGATTTTTGTTGAGAGAGTTAAGAGATCACAAGTTATAAAACACCCGATTTCCCATTTTCAAAACTTTTTCTCTTTTTATGATTTTTCTTGATAATTAACTACCTAACTACAACTTATTCTTGTGTTGACATAATGTATTGTTTTCATTACCTCATTGGTAACTTTAAGGATCATAGAACAAAAAGCACAATTAAGTGTCTAAAAGATAACTTCATCATTCCCGATTTTTCACTTTTCCCATGCTAAGCTTAAAAATAAGATCACTGCTAATTACGAACTAAGATGCTAAGACTACTTATAATTACAACTTGTGAATTTCTCTTCCCGACATAATCATATATTTTAAGTGTGTGTGCTCAAATTAATTTAAACATGTAACTCAACATATTAAGATAGTTGAAATGACATAGCTTTCACATGGGCCTTTTGGGGCTAATATGTTAAGATTAGTAAGATCACAACTCAAAGCAAACAAAAACCTCCTTAGCTAAGACATCGTTGGTTCACTTGTCCCATTAATGACTTTCTTCTCTAGCATCCCACCGTCATCGGGTAAGTGCTAAGGCTTTTGACACCCCATCCGGAGAATAATAATCGAGACGCATGAACTTCCGATGAAAAAGCCTTGTAGACTTTTGCAAACCTTAGTTCAAAAGAATACATTGGTTTTAGAAAATGAAACTTTTACTATTTATTTTCTAACTTGCAACATTATTATTATTATTTACATAATTAGGCTAGGAACTTGGTATCACTTTTCTTTCGACGGACCACATCGGGCCCCACCTCCGATAATAGCTGTTGTACTTATTTGTTACCAACCCTAAATATACATACCTCCACCTTGCTTTTTTCGTGTCACATCGGGAGCGAACCGACAAATGCCCATGTACTTTATTGCGATGGAGTTTGTATATTAATTAACACTAAGGATTTATAACTTGCATCCTTTTTATTCACCAACTACATTTTTATAGATTTTTTTTAAAGATAACTAAGTTAATTAATTCAACACATTATTTTTGCAAATAGAAAAAATTTTATTTTAGAAAACCAAAGTATAAACTTGAACTAAATTTTATTTTACCAACGATGTTTGACTTCATTATATCGCTACAAGTTTTCTCTCAATATTGTTGATTAGGACTTTTAAGAGTAAACTCTAATTTGTAAAATTAAAGAGAAACACGTATTAATAATCATTTTAAAAAACTCCGGGGATGAATAAAACCACAAGTTTATTATTATTAAGCCTTTAAGTTTTCCAAATAAACTGGTTTAGCATCTAATTCGTATCAGCACTATAATTCTTTATCCTTTGCAATTTAAAATCTCTAATAAAGAAATTCGCAAATACTTAGCCTACATAAAATCTAACTCGGCATATTTAAAATCTACTTGAGATTAGCACAAATCTTCAATTACTAATGATTTCAAGTCTAGCATGTTTAAAGTCTACATGAGACTAGCACAAACTATCATCATTAATTGTTAAGGGAGAAAGCTAGAACTCTACACGTACGATCGGGTCAAAAATTACTTCTTATTCTTACCAACGGAAAACCTACATTCGTGTCTTAACATTTTTTTTATATTTTTTATATTTTCAACTACTAATATTTTTTATATTTTTTTCATTTTTTTATATAAGATCTTAATTTTTTTGTTTTTGCTATTTTTGTGGGAAAAACAGGTGGGGTACAAGATAGTGAGAACAAACAATAAGCAGGTGGTAACATTCAATCGATAGATTTCCCTCCCAAACTTAAACAAAACATTGTCCTCAATGTTTCTTAGGCGGGTTTCTACGTAAAATCTAAGCTCCGTTTATGAATTATGCAAAGATAAACGTAATTCGATTAAGATGAAAGGATATGGATCTCCCAAACTGAAATTTCAAACAAAGGCATGAGAAGCTCGAGTGAAAAACGAAAATTACAACTCCGGACATGAGAGGTCTTAGAAATTGTTGGGGCAATCTTACAAAAATGCACAAAAAACAAACAACAAACAACAAGGAAACCGGAAAAGAGTAATAAACCAAACACATACAACACATTAAAAAATAGAACAGAAGAAAATGGTTAAGCAGGGGGTGTGAACTCCCACAAAGCGGCTTGTTTTTGGTTACCGAGTCACAAGCTCGACTCGATCCCTGAATTTAATTATCCTTAGGGAGAGCAATACTTAGAACAAGAAACTTTCATTGAAACTGCCACCGGCGTATGAAACGTGACGATGCCGGGGTCAAAAACGGTGTCTTCACTCCCGAAGGAGAGAAATGAAGAAATAAAGAGAATGAAGGTCAAATTATGAACCTAAGGGTGGGATGGTGGGTAAAATATTAGCCATAAAATCATTGCGGTTTAGAAAACACCTTAAAACACTTGGTTATCAAAATAACCGCTGTCGGGTTCAAAACATTTTCAACATCGGTGGTTCTTGGTGCGGGAGGACGATGAATGGTACGGATCCTCTTGATGGTCAAGGTTAGGTAACTCATTAAATCTTCATCATCGGAATCATCCTTCTCAGCACCTGGTGGACATTAAAAATCATCTAGCACAAGGAAAATATCGGATCTCTTCTTGAGCAGGCTCTTTATCCTAACGGGGATTGGAAGAGATACGGGGAAGAGACTCGATAACTGAAAAACTTTTTTTGATTAGCCATGCCATGAACATTGATCTGTGACTAGGAAGTTGTGAAATCTCACAAAAGCACTGTTATAAGATAAGAATATTCCCAAATTCCGTCATTCCCTGAAGGGAAGTGTTAAAGTTCACGTGCGAACTTCATAGTGAAGATGTATTACTTTTGGAGAGAAAAAGTAATTGCGGGATTTATTTTTGTTCTGGTTCATGATCGAACTCACTTCGGAAGCAGATTATGGAAGCATCATCACATAAGCAGAATATCAAGAAAAGTTACGTCTCATTCTGAATTCGAAATAACCGTTCTCAAAGTTAGAAGAAACTTCCATAGGTAGAAAAGCATCGAATCTCTATCATTATGGTCTTCTTGATCAACCTTATGGGATATAAGGGTGTGTTAAGTTGAAACGGCTCATCTAAATGTTGGAATTTATGATCTCGATATCTTCTTCCATTCATCAAAAAGGGATTTTAGTGGCTGACGATTTGAATTGTCTGAATTCGAAAAGAGGATTTGAGTAAACTTGAAAATTTACTTCATGAAAATCCTTCTTAAGAGTCGAATCATTATTACCCGGTGGTAACGAATCAAGATGAGCAAGTTCATCGGCGAACTTCTCTAAATTATCACTAGTCTTCACCGGAGAAGAACTAGGAGGAAGAGTATTAGTGGTACTGCCACTAAACGGATCGTCTTTTGAAAAATCAATGATAGAAATGGCATGAACAAAATTCTTTTCCTTGTTTTTCTCAGATTTATCGGCATAATAAACAAGTTCTTCCTTTCCTACTCTTAAAGTCAATGTTTCTTCGTACAAATCAATAAGAGCTTTTGCGGTGCGAAGGAAAGGTCTTCCTAAAATTATAGGCACTCTCGGGTCGGGTTCAAAATTAACCACAACAAAATCAGCAAGAAAAGTGAAACCATCAACTCTAACTACAACATCCTCTGCTATGCCCATCGGGTGAGTAATGGAACGATTGGCAAGCTCGAGTGTCATACGAGTAGGAGTCAAAGCTTCAAGCCCAAGTTTCTTGTAGATAGAATGAGGTAAAAGGTTAATGCTAGCTCTGGAATCGGCTAAAGCACTAGTCCTATTGAGTTCTTGTAAAGCACATGGGATAAGAAATTTTCCCGGATCTTCGAGCTTCTTGGGAACTTTGTTCATAATGATAGCAGAACATTTAGCATTTACAGTTGTGATGGCGATCTCTTCAAGCTTCTCTTTGTTCCTTAGCAACGAGCTTAACCATTTGTTGAATTTTGGCATTTCGACAAGAGCATCTTTTAATCCAATCTCTAAACGGAGTTGTTTGAACATCTTCAAAAATCGGCTATGTTGAGCACTTGGTTTATCGTTCTCTCTAACTTTCATCCTCTCGGGGTGTGGAAGTTTAGATGGATACGAATTAGGTCTTGGAGAATTAAGATCTTGAATTTCAACATTAATGGTTTTCTTTGCTTTTGGTTTTAGGATTTCAATGAAAATTAAATCTTCTTCTTCCGGAGGTAGGACATGTGCGATATTTTCCAAATTTGGATTTTGCACTTTTTCTGTTGACGTCTCTGGGTTTTGTTCGGGTTCTTTTTGAGGAATTGAAACATCAGGAGTAGGAACAAGAGGAGTCGAAGGTCCTTCCAAAGTCTTACCGCTCCTTGTGGTGATAGCATTAATTTGCTGACGAGGGTTAGTTACGGTTTGACTTGGAAGATTTCCTGAATTCGAAGTAGAGGCGGAATGTTTGAAATTATCACAAAGACTTGTCAACAAACTCGTAACATTAGCCATTTGATTTTGCAAATTTTGACCCTGATTTTGAACATTCTTCAACACCGCATCGTTTGCCTTGACGTAGTTTTCAAAATCCGTTTTCGAAACACCTTGAATTTGGGGCATAGAAGCTTGAAATGGTGGAACTTGGTAAAACCAGTGGTTGATTGGTTGGTGGTTGATAAACTTGACCTTGATTGTTTTGATTGAAATTGTTTCCACGGTTTTGATTCGAATTGAAATTGTTCCCTTGATATCGGCTTTGGTTACCTTGGTTGTTTTGAACATTTGGTTGATTGAAACCCGGTGGTCTCATTTGGTTTGCCAAATTAGGAGGATTCCTTTGAACAAAATTGCCA
>BQNB010088982.1:16153-27522 GCA_026074375.1 Tanacetum coccineum
TCAAGTTGTACTTAGAGCTCCTAGACAGAATGGTGTGTATAGTTTGGATTTAAAGAACATTGTTCCTTCTTGTGGTATAACTTGTTTATATGCAAATGCAACAACAAATTAGTCTAAATTGTGGTACAAGAGATTAGGACATGTAAATTTCAAAAATATAAACAAACTTGTTAAGAGACATCTAGTGAGAGGCCTACCTTCCAAAGTTTTTATGAATGACCATACTTGTGTTGCCTGCAAAAAGGGTAAGCAACATAAAGCCTCCTGTAAGGCCAAGTTAGAAAGAACCATCAGAAAGCCCTTAGAATTACTTCATATGGATTTGTTTGGACCTGTCTCAGTAGAAAGTATTAATAACTGTGGATGCAGGTACATAAGAATCTTATGTTGCAGGTTCATCAGGAAAAGATAAAGAACCTACTCAGGAGTACATACTGCTTCCATTACCTCCTCTTAGAACAAGGATTCCAGTAGAAGATGTTATTCAAGACGCACAAGAAAAATCTTCTGAAAATGCTCCTAATGACAAGGGTGTACTGGATTCAGAAGATATTGCAGCTGAACAAGCCTTGAAAGATGATCTTAAGAGGATGGTGGCTCAAGAAATAGCTGCTCAAGTTGTGGATGATGCTACAAGGCAAGCCTTTGAAGAAGAAAAGAGGAAAAATGCATCTATAAAGAGGGCAGCTCAGGCTACCAGTATTAACAAACTTAATACTGGTAGGCCATCTGTTAATACTGCCAACACACCATATGTTAGTGCTGCTAGTACTCCTACAGGTGCAAATGCTGGTAAATCATCTTTTGTCTATCTTGGAAGACAAATACCTATTGATGCATCTACTCTCCCTAATGCTGATCTACCCACTGATCCAAATATGCCTGACTTAGAAGATGTTTCAAATGCATTTTCAAATGACGTCATATTCAATGGAGCTTGTGATGATGATGATGATGATGTGGGTGCAGAGGCTGATTTCAAGAATATGGATAACACCATTGATGTTAGTCCTATTCCCACACTTAGAGTTCATAAAGATCACCCTATAGGTCAAATTCTAGGAGATCCTAAATCAGCATTTCAAACAAGAGGAAAGATCCAAAAGGCTTCTTCAGTACAACAAGCTTTGGTAAGCTACATCTATAATCAGAACAGAACAAATCATAAAGACCATCAGAACTGTCTGTTCGCATATTTTCACTCCCAAGAAGAACCCAAGAACATATCACAAGCCTTACAAGATGAAAGCTGGGTAGAAGCAATGCAAGAGGAATTGCTACAGTTCAAATTACAGAAGGTTTGGGTACTTGTAGATTTTCCATATGGGAAAAAGGTAATTGGCACAAAGTGGGTCTTCAGGAATAAGAGAGATGAGAGAAGTATTGTTGTGAAAAACAAAGCAAGGCTTGTAGCACAAGGGTTTAGATAGGAGGAAGGTATAGATTATGATGAGGTTTTTGCACCAGTTGCCAAGATAGAGGCAATTAGGTTATTTTTAGCCTTTGCATCATACATGGGATTCGTTGTCTACCAAATGGATGTTAAAAGTGCATTTTCTCTATGGTACTATTAGAGAGGAGGTATATGTTCAACAACCTCCAGGCTTTGTTGATCCTGCTCATCCAAACAAAGTCTATAAGGTGATCAAAGCTCTTTAGGGTCTACATCAAGCACCTAGAGCTTGGTATGAGACACTTTCTTCTTTCCTACTGGAAAATGGTTTCAGGAGAGGTACCATAGACAAAACGTTGTTTATTAAGAAAAACAAGAGGAAATTGATGTGAATTATGAGTACTTGTGTATGTGGATGGACATTAATTTTGGTTCTTACAAAGAGTCTATGTGTACAGAGTTTGAAGATTTGTTATGACAAAAGATTCCAAATGAGTCCATGGTGAGAACTCACTTCTTTTTTGGGACTTCAAGTGAAGCAAACAACCTGCTAGAATCTTTATTAGTCAAGACAAGTATGTATGTGAACATCTTAAAGAAGTTTGATTTTTGTTCCATCAGAACAGCTACTACTCCTATTGAGTCTAATAAACCACTGGTCAAGGATGAAGATGGTGTAGATGTAGATGTACATGTCTACAGGGTAATGATTGGCTATTTTATGTATATATCTGCATCAGGCGAAATCATGTTTGCTGTTGTTCCTGTGATTCGATTGCAAGTCACTCCAAAAAGCCTCACACTTAAATGCAGTAAAAATGATTTTTAGGTACCTCAAACATCAACCCAAATTAGGTTTATGGTATCTAGGGATTCACCTTTTGAACTTGAAGCTTACTCAGATAGGTGACTTATGGAAGGGCCGTTCTTGATAGAAATCCATCAACAGGGGATGTTATTTCTTGGTAGATGATTGATATCTTGCAAATGCAAGAAGCAGACTATTGTGGCAAAATTCTTAACTATGAGGAAGAATATGTTTGCAGCTGCTAACTGTTGTGGCATAGTATTCATGGATACAGTAATCAGAAGTTGGTTATGGTTTTATTTTCATGATCACCAAATTCTATTGTATTGAAGAGCACTATAAGTGTTATAAAGAATTATGTTGCTCATTCAAGGACCAATTATATCGAAATTCGATTTCATTTTTTAAGAGATTGCTATGAGAAAAGACTGATAGAAGTTATCAAGATTTACACTGACCATAATGTTGCAGACCTTTCACCAAAGGATTTTGATATTTAAAGATTTTAACTTTTTAGTGGTTTAGCATTGGATTATTGAAATCTGTTGCTACAATTGAGGGAGAGCCGATGGATTTGTTGTATAGTTTATGAAATATTTAATATGCAGAGGGTTTTTGACCTTAGCTGATGAATTTCTCATGGAGTTGTTTGGGTTTTAGGAGAGTTCGTTGGAAAAGGAGATATAGAAGGTACTTGTAAGAACTACTTGTTGCTAGACTTGCTCATTCTTTGGTTGACAAAAAGGTTAGTAGGATAAGTGCTCAAATGTTATAGTAACATTGGGCAAGATAAGTACCGCTATAAAGCCATTGGAGAAAATACCGCCAAGGGTCTAAAGTGTAAATTGTACTGGTTTCTTTGCTTTTGGGTTTGTTCAACCTATATAAAACCATCTCAATTGCACAATTTACTCACGTAATCTCTCTTAATCATTTTTTTCCTTTCTAAACAAACCCAATGTTTAATCACTGACGATCATCAATTCTACACATATGGCTGTTCTTCAATTCTTGTGCTAAACACAACATGGTTTCTTACTTGGAAAAGACTAATGGAATACCTAGTTTCATGAGATTATAGACTTTCTTACACGAAGCTCCATTCACTATGCTCTCACTGTAAGTCCTGTAGTCTCTACTACATTTGTTGAACAGTTTTGGATGTCTGCTAAATCCAAAATAATCATAAACTGAGTTAGGTACAATTACTGCTAATGTAGCTGGCTAGCCTGTGATATTCTAGAAGGCATTAATAAGAAGTGATTCTTCTTTTGGATGATGTGATGGGATAGATTCTTGGGCATAATCAGGATATATTAGAGGCTATTAGATAATGGGGGTATCGAGGGGGATCCTAAATGTTTTAACTTTTTACAAAGCCCTATTTTCACCCCAGTGGAGATTTCTTTTTCATACTATGAATCACTGCATTTGTTCTAAAAGTACTTCTTGGGATCAATTTCCTTCTAAGAGTGCACCGCAGTAATTTGCTTAAGACACTAATCAAAATATAATTTTTTATGAAATTAATTGTTAATGTATGATGAGGACACTTGGATGTCTCTCAAAGAAAATGTTTGTTAAGTATCCTATGATTTATTTTCTAGTCTTTTTGGAGAAAACAGTCTAAAGAATGTGCCTCTGCCTTTAGACCACTCGTATCCATATTAATGCTTTGATAGTAAAGTTTCTTCTTTTATGGTTAAAAAGGGGAAAACATTTTTCAGGGGAAGTGACACCTTTATTTGAATGCATGTTGGTTCAAATCCAATGTTTCGAGGATTGAGGGTGAAGATTAGAAAGACATCTGACCTCAACTCAGCACCTGTCTCTCTTCACCCAAGTTCAGACCAAATGTGTAACAAGCCTGACCCATTCTCCTAGACTTCACCGTACTATTCCTATTCCTGATTCCAATTTCCAGTGGTTCTGGATCGGGATATCATGGAGGTCAGTCATCTAGTGATAGATCCATATCAGGAATGAGGTGGACATGCTGACACTCTCCAAGTGTTAGAAGAATCATTTGTGTGTCTTTATTGTAAACATGTCACAGATTAAGCCAAAGAAATTAAACACTTGAAGGCACAAATTAAGAAGCTTAAGAAGAAAGCTAAACCTGTTATTACACATCACAAAGCTTGGATGAAGAGTGTATCCATAAAGAAAAGATTGACAAGAAAGAAATCATTGAAGAAAAAAGTGGATGTAAAAGGAGATCTGTTTACTATAACAGGGGAGGAAACCTACCAAATTGAACTCAGTGCATAATGATCCAGCTGTTAATGATCTTGATGTTGTGGATGTATGATGCAATGGAATTATATGGAGCAGATGTTACATGCAAAAAAGGAGTTAGTACTAAAGATCAAGTTAGTACATCACGCTAGATGTATGGTACGACAAGGCCAAAAGTTATAATGACACAGCTTGAAGTTAGTACCGCTGATCCAAATGAAGTAGAAGTTAGTTCGACAAGTTGATGATGTATGTGCAGACATTGATGGATCTTTAGATAAATGTACTTCTCCTCAACTGTTTTTAGAGATGATGCGGACCATTGCTGAGTTTTTGTATCTATGAGCCAAACTACGGCTAAACAAAAAGGTCGTTGTGATCAAAGATTATGAGATTCAGGATCGACCAAGGGCTACAATCAACAGATCTAGTATTACATTGAAGCCTCTATTAAAGTCTTCATTTATTTCTTCTCATCAGATGGAAAGTGCGGCGCACTTAGGTATAAGTGCGGCGGTTTTCGGCTATACAGGTAAGTGCGACGCACAATAGTGGAGTGCGGCGCACATCTTACACTTTTAGCTTGAATTCTATTCTTCTTTGTATTTGTCTTTTAAAGTGCGTAATTTCTTGAGTTTCAGTTAGTAGTGTCTTTAAGTGAACTTGCAAGCAATTTAGACTATTAAGTATCGAAAGTTCATGAGAAATGATAAAATATATACAAATAATGCCATAATAAACATGTATAATTTAGGCATTATAAAATCCCTCCACACTTATCTTATTGCTTGCCCTCAAGCAATCGATGCGAGAAAATAAAATCATTTATCGTGACGTGGAGAAAATTGGATTTTATAAGAGATTGCACATTAGGTAACTTTTCAAGCATAGACATATAACATAGCACCTCGCATAGGAATAGTGTTTGGGTGTGTTTTTTTTAATTCACTCAGCCACTTAGGTAGGGTTGTATATTTGTAAGACACTTAATTTGCACAGACATAATCTAGACAACTACTATAGGCTTGTACTTAACACATAAACCTTACCGAAGGGCGAAACTTGGTATTTGGAGTAGATACAACTTCATGTGCCAAAACATAATCCTTTATTTCATTGAACTACTATAACACACATATAACTTATTTTTTTTACCAAATATGATAACTAAGGCTTGGCACAGAACTTCTATAACAACCCAAGAATTTTCATCAAATGCAAAACCTATTTTACTATTATCACAATTGTACGGGGAAATTTTTCGCTTTATTACATTACTTATATATCTCAGTATGTCATAACTAAAGTAGACGAGCTCACGCAACCTATCTATGGCAATCCTGTCTTCATATATGTCAAGCAAACATCACAATATGTCAAGTCAATATCATCATATCCTTATTACAAAGTACATTATTCCTATAATGTACCATTCGCAACGTTATATCAAAACGGGCTTTAAACCGTTATCATATACCTCTAAACCCTAAATTCCATGAAAGGTTAATATCTAAAGTGAATGTACAAGCTACTAAAGCATATATACAAGTAATATAACATTTCATTTGAAATATAAACTCCCTCCAAGTCAAGTACAAGTTTTTAAAGCACAATGTACAAGTCATTAAGCATGACATCTAAAATAACCGTTTTACCTCCGTTTTCATTCTAATTTCTTCACCATCACTTGTGTACAAGCTACTACACTCAATATACAATGTGTAAACCCTAATTATTCTATTCATAAACTTTCATACACATTTTTACTCTTAAAACCCTAATTCAAAACTCAGAAACCCTAACCCGAGCTAAATACTACACTATGACCCGTTTCTTCGTTTTTATCCATTGTAAACCTAAACCAATACTCAAATAAGTTGTAATAACATTAATTACAACATTTTCAACCATATTACATCATCATTTCACCATATTAACAACAGTGTACAAGAAATAAATCCGAGAAACCCTAAATGAGCCCTAAATGATCATTCAACCCGTTTTCTCGTTTCTAACCAATTCATTCTCAAATAAGCAACCAAGAGTCATTGTAAACTCATAAAATAAGTTTACAATTCATTATCCATCATTACTTTGGCAATATATAAGAAATAGAAAGCTAGAAACCCTAATGAATCCAATACGAGCCCTAATTCAAACCACAGCTTACTCTTTCCATTTCAACCCATTTTAGCTTAAACCACCAATCAAATTTCATTATTAATCCCTTATGCAATGTTAAGGATCAGTATTCAATCACCTTTGATAAAGATTACACAAATTATAAGCCAAGGAAACCATGAAAACCCTAATTGAATTAAAAGTGAACCCACGACCTTATTTACTCAATTTCGATTTGTTTTAACCCAAAACACCTACTAACTTTTGTTAATAATTCTTATTACAAACCTTAAGATCATATTTTAATCATTCATTGATCAATGCTCACGAAATATAAGCCAAAAACTTAAATTCGAACCCTAAAACCCCAAAACAGACCCGCGACTAGTTTTTACCCATTTTTACCCATTTAAAACTCTTCCCATGTGAAAGCACCTCAATGAATCACCCACATGTATCCTCAAGCAGCTTATGCATATGCTTAAACAATCCCATGGCCAAAACTGAAGCCACATGAACCCCTTTTAGCTCAAAACAGCTGTGGCAAGCATAAGGAGTATCCACACCTTCAATCTAGTTTCATAGACTCCCACATCTTATTTTCTAGTCTCTACACATCATATACTAGCCCTAACACATGTCAAGAATAGATCCTAAGTGTTGCTTACTCCTCTTAACCTCCAATGAGTATAAATAGGGGTCTTGGGCACTCATTCTAACTCGCACCACCCCATCTTCTCTCTATAACCCATAGGCAGCAATCCTTTGCTCCCTTATGATCCTAGGATCATTAAATAAGTTCAAGAAGTGAAGCCCTAAAGAATTGAAGCCTTGGAGTGAAGATACAAGGCGTACGAGTGGAAATACTACCCGAAACGACCCATTTCCACCATTTTTGCTCCTTGAAGCTCAAACCCAGGTTTTGAATGTTCTACTTCTGCTACTACACCCTTATAATGTTCATATGATCCTAAATATACTCTTGTTAAAGTTTCATAACTCAATTCATGCTCATTTTCCATTTTGATCCAAAACTGTACACCCGAAACCCTAATTTTGCGTTTTTCTTAAAACTAAATGTTATAATGGTTAAATATTGTTATAATCTATCCTAGCATGCTTAACTAATGTTAAAATAACCACTTTATTGATTAATGAAGGAATTTGAACTTAAAACCCGCGCGTTTACGTTTTGAAACCCTAATTTGACCCGTTTTGCTTCCTAGCTTAACGAATCGTTATTTTAAACTTGTGTTGCGTTAAAACTTCATATTTTAGTTTATTATAACTTATAAATGTCTATTGTAATGTTAAACTAAGCTTGCATGGCAATTTGGACATGTTTTGTAATTATAATCCATGCAAGGGGTATATATCGTAACTTTCGGAAACTTATAACTAAAAGGACTAAAAGTGTCATTTTATCAAAGTTATAACTCCAGGGATCTATTATGTCACTTTTCAAAGTCCAAGGTTTACTTGGTATATCTTTCAAAGTTGAAGGACCAAAGTCATAAAAATGCAAACCCTAGGGGTCTACTTGCAATTTTCCAAACCCCAGGGTCTAAAATGTAACATTTTGAAAAAGTATAAAAACACATTCAAAACATTACCAGACATAACTTTAATTAACGCTTCTCGTGCTTAACATTTCCAGATATTAATCAAAACGCTTAAAACCGATTATATCATATCACAATACTAGGGAGCTTCATATTAAGGAGTTTCATCTTGGTATTACGTTCTGACTGAGTTGTTGGGTTTACGATTTAAAGTGCCCTAGCTCCTCAAACGTTTACTGAATGACTTCTGAATTATGATGGCCCGAACGGTGATACAATAATTCCAAACTCTTCAATCAAACTCATAACTCTTAAAACTAAAGTTCTAGAGTACAATCTTCCTAAGACTCAACATATTTACTCAGCTTGCGTGACGTGGCTGTTTACTATCATTTTACTATATCAACCTTTGGTATGTGCTTAATTAAACATACCTTTTACCTTTAAAAACGAGCTAAAATAACCAAAAACGGACTTAAAATGCCAAATATATGCTTGTTTTGCTAATTGTATTGTGCAGGAACGGATAACTAAGAAAAGGACGAAAAACAAAGCCAAAACGACAAAAACAGACTCGGAATGGAAAAGACTGTGAAAGACAAAGCCAAATCGAAGCCGAAAAGACAATCAAGTCAAAAAGTCAACAGAAAAGTCAACTGGTCAAAGTCAAAGTCAACCCCGACAAATCCAAAAGTCCACAAGTCAAGAAATATAAGTTTAAGGGTTGAAATTGCCAAACCCCTAAACTTATATTTATAAGAGAAAAGAGAAAAATAAAGACAAGGACCTAAACTGCCATTTTGGCAATTTCACACTACAAGGACTAAAACAGTCAAGTCCCTTAACTTGTACATATCAAGGACGTTTCATGCAATGAGTTATATAACTCTTGGGGACTTGTTTTGCCAAGTCCCCAAAGTTATAACCCAACAAGGACCATGCGTGCAAAGAAACATATAACCATTAGGGACCATTTTTGCCAAACTGCCCAAACTTCCCCTGTTATCACTCAAACTAATTTTCCCGCCTAGTTTTTCCCCCCAAACACACTCACGGGTGTGTATACCCGTTTTTACCCTGTGTTTCTTCTCCACCACCATGGGTACTCACCTCCCCCCTCCTCCACTACCTTTCCCAGCTGTGAGATTGCCAAGTTGGCAATCCCACACCTCCCAAGACCTATTTCGACGGCCAAGATTGTTTTTTGAAGAAATTGAAGGGCCAAGATTGTTTGTTTTTCCCCTCTCACACAACAAACACAGAAGAGTTTATAAAAGAGGAAGAAGACAGAAGAAAACAAGTAGTAGTTAATTTTTAATTTTCAGTTTTGTATTTTCATTATTAAGCATTTTTCTTACGAGTTTTTAGCAAACAGCCTTTAAGTTCTTGTACTCTTTTCATTCAAGCTTGTACATCTTCATTTAAGGAATAACATTTAGTTTTCAAGCTTTGTTATACTTTGTTTTCAATATTAAGTCGAATTTCACTCAATAAGCTCTTAATAAGCTCATTTTTCATAAGCTCAAATTTAGCTTATATCCTGTTTTTAGTCAATCATTTGCTCATTCTCATCATTTACATAAAAAATTATGATTACTTGAGTGTTTTTGAGTTCACTTTAAAGATATAAGGAGAAATAAGCTCAAAAACAGCTTATTGTGGTTTTTAAGGTTTAGAGGCTTTTGGAAGCCATTAGGAACACTGAGCTTCTTCTCTTGGATAGCTCTAGTGTGAAGACTCTTCAAATTTCAGGTTTCTTTTTCTAAATCTCATTTTTTTAGCATTTATAGCTTATTTCACATTTGCTTATTCTAAATTCTTATGTTTAAATCCTGTTCATTTAGCTTACTTAGCTCAAAGTTGTATTAGCTTTAGTCTATTTTAGTTTTAAATCAAGTAAGGTTTCACTTTTACTTTCTGTCATAGTAAGTAGTGTAATGAGCCTAGTAGAGAAACTAGCTTATTTCTCCTAATAAGCTAGAGTTTTAAGAGCTTAAATAGCTTTAATAGGTTAATTTTAGTTGAAGTAGATAAAATGTTTAAGCTGTTTTAGTTTTTAAACCAGCTTTTAAGCTCACTTAGTTTAGGCAGTTTTCATTTAAGGAGTGTTTGGCACTAGATGTTTTTGACTCCTAAAGTCAACTTCTTTATGTCAAAGTTGTTCATTCAGTTGTGTTAGGGTAGTATAGCAAGTTGTAAGCAGGTTTTAAAGGTTAGAATCTAGTTTTACAAAGTTTAGAGTTTAAAATCTTTTGCCAGCACCAGGGCAGCTTTTAGGTGTATATTGGTTTTAATTTTTAGAGATTTAGAGCTTAATAGTTTTCTATTATAGCAAAGATAGGAGTAGCAGTACCTAGTGAGTTTGTTTAGAGGGTTAGAACCTCAAAAGTTAGCCTGCATCTTTGTTCAATGCCAATTGCATCAGCAACCAAGTGCATCAGCAACATCTAGCACTTTTTCATTTAATTTTTCTTGTAATCTTTGTGAAAACTTTGCTTATTTTTCTATAGAATCCTTTAGTACACATCTTAAACATCAAATAGCTTCTTTTGTTTTTAGATTTCATCAAGTAATAAGCTAGGAAAAAGCAAAAATCTAAAAAGCTCTTTAAACACTTTGTTTCTGTAACAGAACTAAAAGCTAAGATTTCTAGCTTATTGAGTTGTTAAAAGTCAAAAGTCCTTTTATTAATGTTGTTAAAAATAAGCTCCTTAATAAGTTTGTAGTTTTAAGTTTTTGCTAATTCTCATTTTTCAATAAGCCAAAAATAAGCCATAAGCGTAGGGTCTGTTTAGTATTTTTCTAATAGTTCAAGGTTAGTCGTTTTCATTAAAGTGTAAATTTTCAAAAATTCGCCCGCCTACCCTTCTTTTCCTTTTCTTACAATTTCTACCCTGTATTTTCTAGGTTAATAATTAGATTTAATATTTTAGTAATTAGTTTTATAAATTTAGGGTTTGAGTTTTAATTGAACAAATTAGGGTTTAATTAGAGTATAAAATTTGGGGCTTTTTGTTCTATAAAATTTCTGCATTTTTTTAGAGTTTAAAAACCATTTTTCTATATTTTTCTCATTTGATTTGTATTTTCTAGAAATTAAAATAGATTTTAGTTAATTTCTTTTTCTTATAAAATTCCTAAAAAATAGAAAAAGAGTTGAAAATTTTTTATTCTTTTTGCAATAATTTTCTTTTTAAATCTAGTATTTTTGAAAAAATAAAAACAAGAATTTAGTGTTAATTTTTAG